>JAAAKL020011019.1:0-13951 GCA_010016065.2 Carybdea cf. marsupialis auct. non (Linnaeus, 1758) | reverse complement strand
TACAAGTGACTGTGGTCTACTCAGCCACTTTCACTCTAATTCACAGAGTAGGTTGCTCAACTGATCGAACAGTTGAGCTCTCATGCGTCGTATCGACGGGAGAATCCATCATCAAGATGAAAACAGTAGGGCTTGTACATAAGATACATAGAAAGGAGGATGTGATGAACAAATCCTTCTTTCTGTCGTTGAAAAATAGACATAGCCATTCAAACCTCCGGCTTTTGAAGTCATATAAAATGATATTGCAACTGTTATTAAAATCATATGACGTTTTATTTATAAATTATAGGAATTTAACTGCTTCTAAAAATGTTTCTTCCTCTCTCCTCATAAATCATCATTCTGAGCTGCTTTCAGGGCTTTAAAGGATAAAGCAAATTAGCATCACCCTCCCTCCAATTATGCAGCCTTTAAAATGTTATTGACTGTTAATTCCCTAATGTTATTATATACGTTCTAGTAAGTCTCCTATCGAGAGTGTAGCCGTGTGGTCTAATAACTTGCTTTGAAAACCCAGCCCTGTGAAGTTTTCACAACTTCTATTTACCATAGTCACGGGCTCACCCAGTCCATGCGAGGGAAATTGGGGAGACGGAAACTCAAGAAGCCCGTCGGATGGATTGTACCAGATTGAGCAGTTGAGCTCTCATACGTCAATATCGACTGGAGAATCTATCACTAAGCTTTCTTCAATGTGTGCAAGAATTGGTGCTAAATAGAATTTAGTTTCAAAAGGTACTACAGAAATTGAAAATGTTGTCACTAACAGTATCCCTTAAGCAGCATACTATTAATTTTTCTCAAGTACCTTTTAAAGAAAGACAATCTTAAGAAAATTGTAAAGATAGCTTTTAGATAACCATTTTTATTTTTTTGGCATACAAGGTTTAGATAACCAATTATTTTCCGTAAAGTATATTAAATTATCTGAGATGTTAGAACCCAGTTGAAATTTCTAGGCTTTGAAAGATCAGAGAATAATGTCCCATCTGAATGGAACACGGCACTTTGTCTGCTGCTGAGAGATTGCTCGTAATTGCACCAGTCGGATTGGAAATCAGTATGAGGACGTGGATGACCTCTTCATTTCCACAGCAGATGAAACGTCTCACAAATTCGATGATCCATTTATTAAACATAGATAACAGTGTTCGACTTTCCGTTTATTTGGAGATCTTATGGAGCTTTAACGGTTTGAGCATATCCAAAGTCAGACCATCATTTATATTACGTATACAGTCAAAACCGTGTTAAGGGTATACGCCAATGTAATTCGCTGTATTTTGGTATGGTCGACAAATCAAGACGTAATATTTTTGGAGAAGAAATGAGAAGCCCAACTGTCCTTTTCTTTAATTAATTCTCGAGTAATGCATTAGTTTAACAATATTACCAGCAAATTCTCTCTGAATACTCCTTTATACCTTCTCTTAATATATAAAAGTAAGGTTTATTTAACTTTGAAGTAGTTTAATCGTCATTTATTAGTACATTTTGGGCTTGCTCCTGCCTTTAGTCACTTATAACGTCTCTTTTGTCGTAATAACCTAATGAAAATGGTTTGGATGGGGACACAAGTTAGTCTGACATAAACACTTATTTCTTCAACTTCAGTTGTGAGGAAATTGTTTTATACATAGTTTTGTACCACCAATAATTTGTTTTATAAATGTTAAAACATCACAAAATAGATAGATGTTAGAGTCTGTGATGATGATACGCGGCTCTTACGGGAGCTGAAGTTTAATTTCACATGATCATACTAAAACAACAGTTTCAATTATCAAAAACGTACTTTTTCTTATCAGTTTAATATGGAAGTAATTCTGATAGATATCAAGGAAGTGTAAGGTAAAATAACTGAGAAGCATGAGATTTCAGATAAAATAGGAAATATAGAAAGTACCATGGAGCAAAGCAACAACTTTATCTATCACTATAGAGTTGTTTAAATGGGAAGAATGTACTTTCTTACTAAAAACTGTCACGTGGAGGGTCTTCATGCCTTTCTCCCTGTATCATGTTTCGTTCTTATTTATCAAGGCGACCTTTCCATCGAGACCATAAAACGTTAAATGTGTTGTTTACAAATCGCTATGCTGGATGGAAATTATGTCAGTTTTAACCACATCACGCGGAGAGGCCTCTTCCCAAACTTTTGGGTCTAGACATGAATACCCGCAGATGCAGGATTGGGAGTTAACCTTGAGAATAAGGAAAAGGAGGATGCTGTCATCGGGGTAGCAGTAGGTCTGTCGATGCATCAACATGCCGCGATAGGATGGATCCTGGCATTGCATCATGGCAATGAAATTTTTATTTTCAAAACAGCATAGCCTATTTGTTAGGTCATTCCTTAAAAGAAGTATGCAAAATCGTCTCCTTTGTGATTGCTTAAAGATTACCCTTCGGACTTGAGGAAACTGTAATACGAGATTCATATTTGAGACATCATGTGAAGCATGTTTCATTCAAATAAATATCAGATATGTATTCCTTACAACTTGCATGATTCGAAAAGCACTATATATATGTATATATATATTTGCACTAAAACTTGAACAGATTAAAAAGCATAGCTAAAAACATATATAAAGACCAAGAAAGCTAAAAGCTCTTTCGCAAGCTTTCGGAAATCTCTTTCCTTCTTCAGGCCGTGACAAAGTGTAAGTTGGAGCTACGGAGCTACATTTTATACCTTACATCTTAAAAATTCTTCTTCTAAAAAGGTCGTGAGAATTTAAATACCTTAAAATTTTTTTACAATAATAGCTATAGAGAACTTGTTTCTTCTTTGTTCCTACAGATCCACGAGGAAGGTATTTGCAGGAGGAACTTAATGTTTAAAATTCCTCGTGCAAATTCCTTCCTCACGGATCTTTAGGAACAATCAATCAGGTTGCGAGAGAAAGTTGAAGCACAGATAAGGATGAAGGAATAAAATTCCGAAAGCTTGCTGCAATGCTCAAGCTGTTGTTTTTTTCTTATGATATGTTGCAACTGCTCTGATTTTAGTGCTGTTCTTTGGTTTATATATATATGTATGTATATATATATATGGACCAGATACACTGTAAAAATACATAGAAGACAAATAAAAACAACAACTGGCATAGCTGACCTAAAAACATATTTACTGACGTAAACAGTTATTATAAATCTACTAGTGTTTATTCATTATGGTCTGAGCATCGTGCAACCCATGTTAAAAATAACCTGTCAATAAATTTATACAAGTTAAACAAAAACATCTTAATATAATTCCATAAAATTAACTCAACGCTGTGAGACACATTATATTAAATGTGTAAACCATTTATAGTTGAGCTATGACTTAAAATATGCCCTGCTGATCCGATGAACGTCTAAAAGAGATGAGCTATATTGACAGTTGAATAGTAAACCCAAAATTAGCAGTAAGCACCAGAAGATGCAAACAGAAACTCAGTGCCTAATTTGAAGTACCTGCAATACGATATTAAGTTCTTAATATAATAGTAAACTTATGAAACTTTGTATCATTTTGTCAACACGGTGGCTTTTTACTCTAGTTACTAAGGATTATTAAGATATGCGAGACAATACCAAGTTGTGGTTATAACCGGTGAACAAGTGTGTAGTGTATGCGCCGAAGAATGTTAAGAAACAGTCTATATAATGTAGTTTCGATTGGTGGTCACATCTCCACGCGGATCCCTTTAAGCCATAGCTTATAGGCAGGATCACTCTCTTACACCGTTGCATATCCTCACTGAATTGAATGGCAAAGAAGTCATAGTAGCAGGTGGTCGGTGTCTTTAGGACTGTGGCCACATCTTGGTCTCTCCTTCGTAGCCACTGGGCCCCATCTGCGAAGATTATTTTCAGCCTTTCCATATTTGCTGATCAGCCTATTTGCGGTAGTCCACTGTTTTCTGTTAGTGATAGAGACACCCGGCAAGTTTTGTGAAGGGTATGCTATAACATGGCCGTTTTCTGACATGCTTTGATACCACAGATGCCACCAGTGGTCTTCAGCCGTTTATTTATTATCCCTTGATTTATGGAAGGGCCGTCTGAAGATCAGTCGGAGCTAGGTAGTGAATGTCTGTTCTATTTAGAGTATCCTAGTGCATATTGTCCACTTGGCTTGTCCTTTCTGGAGGAGCAATATTGCGCATGGTGAAAAGCCAGTCAAGTGGAGTCAATGTGACTGTAACTGTAGTGAGTCTCATTGCGTCATTGAGCTGCGTGTCAATCAACTCCTAGTATAGATTGTATAGGCACATTTTTCTTTATTACAGCACAAGGATGCTCAGAACACTCCGTGCTTCCCTCTTGCCTGTCCCTGTTAACTTTTTAATTACAGGAACCAATGACTTAAGCTGCTGCGCTATATTATCAATATATGTGGGATGCCTGAGAGATCTGTCTTCAGTTACCCCGAGCTACTTTGCCTCGGTTTGTGAGGATAGCGTCGTGTCATCGGCATTTATTCCCTATGGTGATGTTGGCTGAGAGAGCGGCTGTTTATTTGCTGTTCATCAATAGGCACCATTTTTCGAAGTAACCGCCTAATTCGGTCATATCAGCCGAGAGAGTCTTCCCTATTTCGTTAAATCTGTTTTCTCCATATGTAGCATAGGGGTGATATTTTACATGCAGAGTTCATGATATGTACTACCATATACCCAAGTTTATCTTATAGGCTTTTTGTCCATAGAAACTTTGTATTGTTTGTGAGTGAATCCTTGTAAGGGATGGTTACCGAGTCTTTGCTAACAAAAAGGTCTTAATTATTTTAAAAATACTTTTGAATAAATTTAAGAAAAGTCACAATCATGAAATATAGAGGAAATAGTTCAGGAGATATAAGGAACTGTATACTGTCTAGCCATTGGCCTATAAGGTCCCGAGTCTGGGTGAAGGACCATTGTTACCTCAATTGGGTCCAAGTATATTTTCTTACGGTTGTTTTCTTCCAGAAGTTCAGTAGGTTACCTACTTCGACTTCCAAAATCAAGAGATTTTAGAGAAAGTAGAAACTTTAAAATGTTACTGCAAATACTATGTTAAAAACAAGTAGTGGTCAGCAGTCTGAGCAATTTAAGATCTGTCAAGCAGATAAACTGTCCCAGCCTTCACGTTTGATAAAAAATAAATGGGAATGAACTCTAGATGCAGCTAATATATTTGAAGTTTAAAAAGAAACTCAAAATACTTATCGTAATGATTTTGTTTATGACATGAATAATAAATGTTACAAGAGATGTACGATGAAGAAGACTTTAGATAAAATTACAATGGAGAAGGAAAGGAATTGAGATTGGATGCAAACGTTTGCAGCACAACGGTAACAGAGAAACATTTAAACCATGTGAAGTTATTTCGTCTTGATGACTTCTACAGCCAGCAATGTTCCTTAAAAATGATATTTACTGTCCAATATTTGAGTTGAAAGAAGAATCAGGAATGTTTAGTTGTGATTATTATTGCCACAACCGGTGTTTTTAGGAATATCTAAATATATGTGGGAACAAACAAAACGTAACGTTCAAAAATCATGTCCAAAGCGTTATTTAAGCACGATGAGCCTTCCAAACTTTAAGCAATAGACAACAGTTCTTGTTTGAAGAAGTTCAATGTAAAGAAAGTTAAAAGAAAGACATAAAGGAGACATTTATTCTTAGGTTAAACCGGGCACAAGAAAGAGAATAATAAGTATATGATTAACTAGCCAGAGGTAGGAAACCGTTTTCTTGTTTTTCTAGATTCTCTATCCTGTCAATGACTATTGTACGGTTTAAGAGCAGTCCACAAACAGTGAAAGAAGTATCTCATAGTGAAATCCAACAGAGCTTTCTGCTTTTAGTAATGACGGTGTATTATACGTTAATATATAGATTATCTTAAATTGCCCCATACTCGACAACTTTTTAAAGGTAAAGACTGTGAAGAATCATTTGGAACATTACCTCAGTGGTATTCGTATAATAGATGATTGTATCGAAACAGGGTTACACCGGATAAAAGCACTAGGGGCGGTAATAAAAGGGTCTCATTTTGTTTCATGATTTTCTAAATGAGGATTTTAGCTGTTAAAATAGATAACTTATGATGGGAATCTTTTTGGAAAGTAAATGACACAAAAGGCCTTGCTCATAAACTTCCTATTGCATATTACTTAAAACTTGCCTAAAATACAAAGACGGTTTATAAAAGGAACTGTAGTTTGATCAGCGGATCCCTTAAGCAAATTTCAAAACTATTTCTTATATTTTCATATTATTCGAGAGGTGCAAGAAATATAAATTGTTTTCTTGAAATGCTAAAACTTGTTCAAGTATTAAATTGCTGCTCGCGGAGGGAGCAGTCAGGCAACGGCATCATTACTCTCGTCAGCAGCTGGCCTAAACCTACTGCCGATGTTCAGAAATCCTATTAACATACATTATTTGCGTATCATTCCCTTACATGTAGAATACATCACAGAACTAGATTTTGATGTAGAATTAGATTATTGATAACAGAAAGCTGTTGCTCAAGGTATGAAGCCGGAAAAAATGTTAAAAACTATGAAAGAAATTATTGAGTGGACGATGAAAGAGTCCTGTGTCTTCCGATTGAAAATTGTTTGTGTCAAAACCCATGGTGTAAGTTGCTTAATTAGAAAGCATTTAAGTGCATGAGTATTTAAGTAGCTGTCTAAATGCATGCGTGAATGAAACTTGATAGATTGTGTTGATTAGAGAAATTTTAATTTCCAACAGGTGAGAAAAAACGCATTCATTGTCGCTCAATGCTTATTCAGACCGCATTTCATAGGGGGCTACACAAGGTAAATAATATGAAATACAAAGGAGATCTAATTCTAATAAGGTAGTTAGTTTGGAATCCATGAAGGAACGCAAAAATAACGGTGTACACTGAGAAGAGAAACAATGGGATATAACAAGTATCCAAAAAGGAGGAAGATAAAGGATATGATGAAAAATGGGGAATGATAGTATCTAAGATAAGCATATATAGAAAACTAACTTCTTCTGTCTACTTATATCAGGATCTAACCTTTTTATAAACATTGCCTCAAGAACTTTGAGGTGAAAAGTAGATCGACCCCGTAATAAGATATCGAAGCAAGAATCATAATTTTCAGCCCTTGGGTGGTTGGCTAAAAGATACCTAGCAATAGCCGACTCCGCGTCAACAATACGAGTTGCGGACAGTTACGTCTTTTGTTTGGATGGGTGTGTGCGTGTAGGAGAGCGAGTTTTTCTGACGCTCGATGGCACGTGTTGTGCTATGCGATCACTCAGATGTTTGGAAGTGCGACCTACATACTAAGAACCACAACCGCATTAGAGCTCTCTACTAAAACATCTAAAGAATAAAGCTTGCCCAGATGTTCTCCCTCCATGGTGTAGGAGAAGGAAGGGTGAAGGGAAATCAAAACATAGAACAATTCGTCGGCTTCCTCTGTTGTTCAAAACATAGCAAAAGTATCATCCATGTACCGAAAGTAGAGGCAAAAAAACAAATATTGTCCATGATAACTAATAACGACATTGGCAAGGGTGGCGGCGAGAGGAACCCCATAGCCACTCCATCCACTTGAGTGTACAACCCTTATGTGCTTAATGTATCAGGTTAGGGACCTAATTTTATGTCACCCTTTGCTTGTCCCTAAAATATTGCAAACATGTACCGTCGCTGTTCAAGGGAAAATGAGATTCAGGGTACCTTGAATTTTAAAAAGTGATTATTGGTAAAAAACCTAAAAATTACTTTAAGTAACAAATTCAGTATCGTAGGTGTCTCCCTCAGTTGTGGCTATAGAAATCTTCTGGAGTGAAGATCAAACGATATGGCAAACATATCATGAAAAATGATAGGATGGGTATATGTAATCGCAAATAACATCTTTATGAGTGACACGTTTTCGGTAAGAACGTTTTAAGTTGCGAGCAAATTCTTTTTGGCAATAAAGCACGGGCTTCTTTGTTTTGATAAATTGACTCTGTCACTCGGGACATCGTCAGTAGGCACTTTCAAGCAGGCATTCCTTAGCAGACACTTGCTACTATGAAACCTACAAAATAGATTTTGCTAGTCAAATTGGATAAAAATAAGGAGTTTTGAGTTAATTTGATCATCGAATTCATAAAAATTATACGTCTGTCTTTAGAAGTACCCTTAATGAAAGTTTTATAACTTTGGCTCGAGTTAAAAATTTATGACTCAGTAGATTTGATTTCTATCTGTAATGTGTATTAGGTGTATTTTCATTAAACTATTAACAAATCTAAAACCTAAGTCATTTAATAAAATATCGTACATTTTTTATTTAGAGTAGCCTCGTTAAGCATTTTAAAGACCACTAATTACAGGCGTCGATAGTCTTTCCTGAAACACTTGTTTATGACGACTCAGTTCTCGTTGTCTTTCTACAAAATCATATACTGAAACACAATAGACTCACTCCTACAGGTTTTGCAAGAAGTATATAAAGGGCCGTCGTGGTCTAGTGGATAAGTTCCCTTCCTTCGGTTCAAGAGGGTCAGGGTTCAAATCCCGGACGGGCCATTGTTTACGTCAGGAAAGGCATCCGATCTGAAAGTGCTCTATGCTCCAACAAGTCCCAACATGGGCACCGCCGTAGCCCTTGCAAAGGGGAGTGCACGGCGTTAAAACCGCATCATCATATAAAATGCAAAAAACTTTACCTCTATAAGTACCCCTAGTCCTAGATTTTCGTTACTATAGCTTTCATGATATAATTGATGCAAATGCTTTCACATACAATTAATCCCTGAAATAACCGTCATGATCAAAGTGTAGAAGAAATGAAATATATCTAACTGGTATAAAAGCTATAATAGTTAAAGTACGTTCCAAAAAAGATTTGGAAATATTTCTGGTATGTTTATTGACGTCATTATGACATCATTAAGTTCAAAAAATTGATTTCCAAAGACGTTTTTAGTGTTCAAAGATTTAAAACTGATCAGTAAATAAACAAAATTGGAAGCCCAAGTTAGTTAAATTGAAAACCAACTTCAAAAAGCGGTGGAATTTTTGCCATCATTTTAAAAATGGCAGCTGCTGGCCTCTACCATCAAGACAAAATGTCTACCATTTTTTTATTGTCAGCTATGTTCACAAAGAACATGATTAGCTTAAAGTTCGTTTCATGTATAAAATTCCTACGAGGAAATATTCCAAAATCTGCGGTATGAGTGGGTGTAAAGAAAGACCAAATTTCACTGATTGGTCTCCGGGTCTCCAAAATTTGTTACTGACATAATCTTATTGACGTCACTGGGATCTGAAATTCACTTGGAATAATTATGCTTTAGTAAAAATTACTACAATACACACTTCACTTTTCAACCTCCTGTTATGGAATGGAGAACTCTGGATTAAAATATGACTTTCTCCTGCTTAATTTCCTTTATCAAACATTAAAAATTTTTAATGTCATAGAAATATCTCATCTTTAAGATCAAGATTTCCTCCTGTCCTGCATACATTAAAAATCAGACAGTATACAAATGCAAACAAATTAAACTGAGTGACTTCCTATTATCATAGCTTGTCTTGCTGCATTAGATGGTGGAGAAAAAGTAAAAAATTCAAACAATGACGAATTGTTACAAAAATTGATGGTAGGCCTCTACAAATCCGTACACAGAATACAACTCCAGAGACAAATGTTACTCGCTAGCCCGAGGGAAAAGTCAAATCAAAATCCTTTTTCTACAAATTGTTTTATTTTTATGTCACAAAAATGTCAATGAATTCTGACCTATAAGACTCTTTACTGAGAATTCCGTTACAGTTCAAGCTCACATACAAAGTTTGCATTCGTTTTGACTTTCAAAAATTAATTCACTGTTTTGGAAGTTCATGTGTATTTTGAACAAAATGTTTTACGTGTAAGAAAACTCTCGCTCAAGTGCTGCACTCTTGCCCGAAAGGGACGCAGGGAATAAAAGATTTCGATACTTTGGCCATCTTGGTACGAACTTTACGTCATGCATCTAAAAGCGTCCAAAATTCGTAAAGATTCACCCTTCCTTAAACCAAACTTGGGGTGTTGTATTCACGACACAAATACAAAACACCAAAACAATTAACCGTTCTGGTATGACTTTATTTAAATTCCAGTACTATTAATCAAATTCCAAAACTGTCATGGTAACATCAATATGCCTTCTTACCTTGTAAAATAACGTAAAAATTCTTAAGTTTGTCAAAATAACTTTTCTCCTTTTCCTAAGAATACTATTGCGTTTATTTTGCGATTGCGTGTATGATAAAGCTACGAATTCTTTCCATTAAACCTTGCCTAACTTTGAAATGAGTTATTTTGTACATGCTACCATATCAATTCTTCCGCCAGACATATAGACATTTTTACATCTTGTTATGCAGTGATGGTCAAAATACTAGATTTAATGAGCAGGAAATATCTATGTCTGTACTTGCCGGTTTAGCAGTAATTACAGGTTATACAACTTTCCAATGAAGATAAGTAAGTGATAAGAAAATAACCATTCAGTGAGATAATCTTAAAGAAAACCGTCTATTTGGAGCTTATCCTATAAAAAAGTTTATTGCTCACTAGGTTCTTAACAAAAATGCATCTTACTATGTGTGCTGTCATTGCGTTGACGTTGTACAAATTTACATTATTTGACCTATGTTCACTGCACGAAACGTACCTCATACCTTGGAAGACAATTCCTCAGTACCATCTCTTTGATTGGATCACACATTTGTGGATGTGATATCTCCTTTTAAAATTCCTAATAGAGTTTCATGAAATTACATCCTTGTTATTCCACTTCCTTTTCCCCGTTGAGACAGTTCATTGAACTCTTCAACGGTAAATTTGAAAGCTGCTTAAATATATCTTGCCACATGCAGTTACAAAATGTACTCTTCGAGATCCCAGCATGCCTATAAATTCGCACACGCAAATGCTGTCAAATAAGTAAAAATCGTACGAAAGATTTCAAGTGAACAAAATAGGAAACCTTAACCTGATTAATATTTGATGCTAGTAATCTAGTGCGCAGCAATTTAAGTAATTATTTGACAAGAATAGCAATTTTATTTTCGTGACAAGTCGGGGGTCTAGAGTGATTAGCACCTCTTGACTTTAATGACATTTTTTGATACCTTCTAATGAAAGTGCCGTCGAAACAAATACATGAAGTGCAGTTCAAACATGAGACAAATTGTTTAAGTATTCTCAGAGTAAAAGAAAATAAACTAAAAGTTACTATCAATACGAGTATTTCTGCGCATGATGAAGGATGACCCGAATAAATTGAATAAAATCACACCGATAAGACGTGTTCATATGTGACCTATGTATTTGAAGTTATCATAAAATTACACAGTTTCAACATAGTTTTCCGATTTGCTATAGATACATAATATATCATTCACAGCATTTATCTCCAACAGTAACCGTAGCGATTACGTAAATGCACTGAAAAACGAAGGTAAAACCAATAAGTTGTTTACATCGCTTTCGTCTCACTGAAGGAACGTTGTTGTGCCATAAAAGGAACTGACATTCTTATTTTTACGATCGAATTGGATAGATTGGTTGTTCAGTTGCTTTTGTCTGTCACATCATCATATGGTATTATCTTAAGCAACAACGTCTTCCCAAATCATTGGATACATCACAACAACAGAGAAGCAGGTTTTATCGTGCTTAAGACTTGTAATTAATGGATGTACTTGTTAAACTGATTACTCTATATTCTCCACCCAGAAGAATACTCTTTTTCTTTCAAAGGGACTTCAGAAGAGGAAATGGAGTTTGAGATAAAAACTAGACTTAACGAAAACGCAGCGCAAGGAGGTATATGTTAAACTATTCTAGAACGAAAGATCTGCATAAAGTTTTAAAGCTTGGCATCAAATGTTTGATAACAACTTGTACATCATATCCAGATCAAGTGAATAGTACAGACGTTTCTCACCATTATGTTCATGACAAAACCAAATAGAAGTAAATGCATGGACCAATTCGCGCCTTGTCGACTGTTTTAAAATGTTTTAATAGACGTTTAGTCAAGCAGATGGTCATTACTATCATTACATTATCAATTTAATGTGCTTCTCGTAGTGAATGAAATTATGAAATACCTTAGTAAAATTCTAAGAAGAAATAAAACACAATTGCGGTGGAAAAGCTGGTGCCGTGTTAATGAACTTCTCCGAAGTTTTTGACTGTTGGAGCTTGATCTTATCATTACCAAAACGCATGCGCATTGTTTGATATCGAGAACTTGACACTGATTTAGGGTTACAAAATTATAATAGGCAATAAAGAATTTTAGACAATGAATCAGTCATTCTTGGAAACAGAATAAATTTGGGGTTTTCCAAGTATCTCTTCTCGGTCCACTTCTATTTAAGATCCACAATGGTGATTTGCTCGTTTTATAAGCTATAACAATGTTATAAAATTATGATGACGCTTCAAACTTGATATGCTCGATATGTTCAGAGTATTGTTATAATTAGGTTAGAAAATAGAGTTCACTCTCATGAGCCTTTGGCTATCTGACAAAGAATCAAACTCATTAAAGATAAACGGCATCTATTGAACCGTTGTAAATAAAAAACAGACTGTAAGTTTAGATTTGAAAGCATAATAGAAGTTTATGTCATATTATCAGCAACAAACTACGCAGTATCTCAAGCACTGCGCAATTTTATTGACCAGTTAAATTAAAAATGTGAAATGACTCCCATGACTAGCAGTCAATTTTAATACTGTCTGCTGATTTGGATACTTCACAATCCTAGTTCAATACCAGAATCAGTAGACTATAAAAGAGTGATCTTCGAATAACATAAATTTACAAATTCGAGCTTGATACGTTCTTTAAATACGACAATAGCATATGTAGCTCATCAAAGAAAAGTGCAGTGATGACAGGAATGTTAAAAATATAACATGACTTCAACGTCCTTTCACGCCGGGCATTTCCATGTTCAAGACACTCAAAAATAATCTGACAAGAAACAGCGACTAAATTCTCTTTAATTTCAAAGCGATCATTTGTGGTAGAGTAAAGGTACTATCAAGAATCCAGTAGTTATGACATGCTCTTTACATTGCTATAAAAAGTTCAAGCTTAATGAAATCAAGGAGAGGGTCAAGAACTGGAATAGAGAGAACTATCTATATCTTTGCAAACATCTTACTGAAGAATCAGCCAATCTGAGTAAAAATAACTTTTCCTCAAATTTATTAATAGATATTTTCACATTATGCTTTTTAAAACGTTTCAAATGAAGACGTCAAAATTGACTCCTCAGCCAGTCTCAAACAAAATATACTGTTTACGGACTAATTAGAATAAGAATAAATGCTTTTGGAGTCCAAAATCAAGTCGCATAAATATAATATTGGCCTTGTTACTCATTTGCATAGTAATCTGCTAAACCTAAATAATTTTAAAACTCGATTCTTTTTTGAATACTGTTGACCACAATTTTCTTCTTACCGTTGTTCTCCAAAAATTGTACATGGAACAGTTGGACTAGGTATACAGGAGATTAAAAGAATGGCATTAACAAGACAATCCCCGAAATAAAAAAGAAAAACATATAAAACAATAATAACAAAATAACAAACAAACTAAAACCAAACATATTACTAAATTTACAACAAAAATAAAGAGCTAGCAATCAATTAAGAGTGACATCTCTTCACATTTTTTTTACACTTTAATTTATTGTTTTGTACCGATACATTTCCAGTGCGCTCTTACAATGATGATACAAGAATGGATATGGTTTATTTCTAAAGCCAAGTTCAGACTCGCTCCATTTCTTGTTTCTTATACATAAGTTAATACAGGAGCTTCTGTTTGCAACAAAGACTTTTTCCCAACAGATAGTCCTTGCTTACCTATTTTCTTATCATATAGATAGA
>JAAAKL020011018.1:0-13952 GCA_010016065.2 Carybdea cf. marsupialis auct. non (Linnaeus, 1758) | reverse complement strand
AAAACCTTAGGCGATTGCGTGCACCAGAATTTTCTTTAACAATTTTTATTGTTGTAACATTATTCAACTGCTTCACATCTAATTTGTGATGCCAATTAGCCATTCAATTGTGTCTTTACTAAAGTAAAGAAGTAATGTAATATACAAAACAGTGGTGTATCAACACCCGATAAAGCTGGTGTTATGTTAATTTAGTTATACGAAGTTTCGTGACCTAGGGGCCTAGGTCACTCTGTAGGAATTCTCAAAAGGATTTTGGTGGACCCAGTGATTACCAAAATATGAGTAGAGATATCTCAGAGATAAAATGTAATATACCTGTAATCTAGGAGATAAATTGAAGCTTTGATTGTTTTTAAACAAATCTGTATACCCTGTATCATAAGGCTACGTTTCGTTACTTTGCAGGCTTAAAATTTGTATGACGTGTCCTGCAGGAGCATAAGAATGCAAGTTTTTGCTTTCAAATACCGTCTCTCTCATTGTACGCTCATTGCTACTATCTTATTTACGAAGTACATGGTTATTCTCCCAAGAAAATAAATTTAAAAAGGTGTTACTCGGCTCCGAGCTTAGAGTAGTTGCCCATCCCATGAATTACACCAGACGTTTCCTTTGAGGCCACCCTTTCAGATGTCAGAAACATCTTCACAGAATTACAACTTCATGGAAAATACGTACTGACTATCCAAAAAGTGGGTGGACAATTGATATATGTCCTCTCATATAAATATGGAAGGGAGCGTGTTTCCTTTGTCCCCACTATAGGATGACCATATTTGTTCTTCTTTCTTGGTTTTCTTTGGTTAAAAGAATATTTTTGACTACATTAAGGTAGAAGCTGAACATGGCGCCTAGCCTATAGCTTACTATTTGGATAAACGTTATGGAAAAAATTCAATGTGTATGTTTTGATACTTGTTCGTTATTTGTATTGCCTAAGGATATATTAAGAATGTATGAGATGCAAACAACTTTCTTCCTATAAAGTGACTTTATAATAAACGATAACAGAATATTTACCTGGGAAAAAATAACTTTCTTTATTCCATTCAAGAGTACACTGACTATTAATCGACAGGTGTTTAGCAAACTTTGGCTTGTATGGAAACTATAACGAGCTGTCAGTGAAAAGCTCAGTATCTTCAATGACAATGGAAGAAAAACTACAGTTCTCTTCCTCCAGCGACGTTCATCTCACAGTAACGCAGGAAAATTTCAACCATTTGTAAAAACGTTCTATCAATCCCGGAAACAAGAAAACCACGTTTATATGGAAAGATAGATCACACATTAAAAGGTGGAAAAAGCCACTCGGACTCTTAAAATATGAACCTTAAGTAAATAAGCAATTTGTTGAGGCCTTCTTATGGCAAAGGGACTGTGTTTGGCCAGCAAGATTTTCTTCTGCTTGAGAAATGAAATCAATCACAACTAAGTTGATTACTTCTATTTCTCTCAGCACATGTTTTTGCTGGGTTATGTAAACTGATTTTAAGCATGTTGAATAACTGAATGCCAGTCAAATTGTCATTCAACATAAATTAAATTACGAACTTGATTGCAAATTGGATAGTGCAATATCAAGTTTCCACACGCTGTGCTTCCTTCTCTTACAAATTTGATTAACCAGCTTCGTAACCTCATGGTAGATTTCATTTATGGCTGAAAGCTTTCCTTTCGAAAACACAAATTAACGTCTTGACAATATAAGGGGGATCTGCAATCACTTCAAATGCAGTTCATCTGGAAGGGGACGGCATAGCATAAGATTTGGTCTTAAAGACAAGTAATTTGATCTCACAAAATCGAGCTTTTATACCTACAATGGCAGCAGACAAATACATCACTGCTACACTTATATGTCACTAATATGTGTTGATGATAGCTACATGATTGTAGCCTACGAAAAGGTCACCATTATTTGCTGAATTTTCCCACAGGGTTTTGTGATGTCAAGAATCCTGCTCATAGCATATTTGCAGACATCACAGGCTATCCATCTCCCTGCATTCTTACAGGACCTGATCTTTTCCTAGATATATTAATCTGATTGAATGATTCATTTAACGTACAAGAGCCGACAGTTAGATTTGAAACTAATTTGCTAAATGACTATAATAGGAAAAATGTTAAATATTAACAATTATGCGAGGACGTGAAAATGCCAATTTAACAGAATCCATTATAGAAATTTGGATATACCTGCAATAGCTGGAATGACGAAAGAAAGTAAATTATTTCTTACATTGATTCATGATCTTGATGAGGGGAGGGAAAGTGCGATTTTGAAAATGTTTGAATTATGGAAGAAATCCTCAGTTTTCATGTTACTCTTTTAGTATCGTATCGTCAATGGGCAAATTGAGAGCGATGCCCTTTCCCGATACCGAAATACCACCTTTCAAAATTTTAAACCTCTCAACCTTATTGTTTGATGCTAGTTCCTAACGTAAGGAACCAAGGAATATTAGAGTTTTGACCAGAGATTTTTGAAATTCAAACGCCTCTAGTATTAACACTATATACACCACAGGTCTAATATTTTGAGAAACAGGCTATTCCAGGGTTACCTTTTGATATCTGGAGTCAAATCTTACAATTTCCAAAACGTTTGATTTGTGAGGTCATTACTTTCTGTCCGCATATTGAGAATAAGTATTTACTGTTATTTAATTTGATTTTGTAAACGAAATAATGATTGACCGGATCCAGACCTTCTTGCTTAGTGAAGATGTACATCAAACCTTTTTAATCCTTCATGCCTCTAAAGTGAGTAATGTACATTATTACACTATGAAATTAATATACTATATAATATGTTACTATATAATATGTTACATGATGTTATATATTAATATTTTTATTATTATTTACTTCTTCAGTCAAGGGGAACATTTAATAATTTGTTGATCTTCCTGGCTACAAAACTCCAGGAGAACTATTTACATCCCTGCGGCCAGATATCGCCTTGCTTCGAGACAATACTACAACTGTGATAGAGTTAACCATCTGTTTTGAAACTAATCTAGAAAATTCGCGAGATTACAAAATCAAGAAGTACAAGGACATCCGACATGATTTGATTGATTCTAAGAAAAAGATAGATCTACTTGCTCAGCAATTTTTAGACTTTTTTAAAATATAGACGCTCTTTCTTTATGTTCTTAGTTCTTATTACTCTTTTTTGTTGTGGTAGTTGTTGTTATTCCTTTGTAAATCAACCTAGAAACCTCGCTGTCCCCCAATGAGATTTCCGGGCGACAACAGTGGGAATGTTAACAATAGAAACAAATAAATGGCATTGAAGATAAAAAAAATATGGACAGGAGTCGAATATTAAAAAAATTAAGAGAATTGACCTTACGCTCATCATATGATCTATCTTGTATAAGACATAAGCATTGGACTGACCAAGCGATTTTGGACTATTTTTTAAGACGTAGGAGTTTTCTTCCTTATGTTCTATTTTCTTATTTCCCTTTTTTATAATTAACTGTCTATGTTATTGTGAGTTTTTGGGTTGGGTTGGGTTTTTTTGGGTGGGGTAGTTTATTGTTGTTTTTGTTGTTTTTGTTGTTGATGTTGCTTTTTGGAGGGTTGTTTGTGTGTTTCTTTCTTTTTCTGTTGTTGTAGCTACTGTTATTTCTTTGTAAATCCACCTAGAAATCTTGCTATCCGAATGAACTTACCGGGCGACAACAGTGAGAATATTAACATTGGAATAAACGAATAAACGGTATTGAACTCTCAAAAAAAATATTATTATTTACATTTCTACAACCACACATTCTACAACCAATAAATCATCTTTGACTATTGTTGCTCTCCTCTTATTCATTAGCTATACAGTTAGGTAAAAAATAATAATATTTTAGTCCTGAGAAATGTAGGTGGCAGTATGCCTTATCTATCTTGATTGTTTACAAAACTATAATCTGACCAGAACAAGAATACCTTATAGGAATTACAACAATCGTAGTTATGAATGCAATAAAATTCATGGTCTTAATTTAACAATAACTTGTTGCAAAACACATCATCAAATGACAGATGCCCCTTTTAGTTTACCTTGTGAAGTCTGATGAGCTTTGTTTTGAGAAGTGGCCAAATCTAATGATTTGATTTTATCATGTTACCTGAGAGTAGTAGAGTAGAGAACTTGAGTAGTTATGATGCGCTGTTCAATGCATGCAAACATTGAGAACCGGTCAGGTCACTTCGTTACTCATTTCAATGGCAAACAAATTTTTAGCCTGATTGCCACGGTCATTGAAGCAAAGGGCCTGACAATAATTTATCGGTTTAAGTCAAGGATTGGTTCCTTACAAGCTACAGAAGCTCTGAATTAAAACAAAGTTTAGTTACGATGGCTTGCAACCAGGTTCTACACAGCGGGCTTCCTATCATGCATAACACCAGAAGCTCTGTCAGTTAGATAATCCGCTAAGATGTGCCTCAGTTGGTCTCGTACATTAAACCAAAGTTCACTTAATGCAAGTATCATCGCTAACAATAAAAGATCTTTGTTCCATTTTGGAATTTTGGATCACTTTCAGGTATTAACTCTACCGGAGGACGAGAAATACAGGTGATTTTGTTAATCTTATTGAGGGGACATCATTATGTGTGCGTACGCGGAAGATTTTGACAAGCAATTTCAATGAAGATACTACTAAGACATCGAGGACACTGGCCTAAAACTCATAGTGACTAAGATTATGTTCTTCTGTAAAAGTAGTAGCGTTTATCACAACAATACATAGCTTTAACGCCTGAATTATTACTAGAGAAGGGGTTTAATCCTTTCATTCTCTGCTTCTGCACTATAACATCATTCAAGAAAAACTGTAAGCAATGAGTTAATAAATTGCGACGTCACGCACTGACGGAGTGTAATGTTCCAACAAAGTAATGGGTGAGTGGAGCAGTGTCCTCCATCAAATTTACCTTATCACCCAAGGGTTACCATCCTAAATTTTGTATCCAAGAAATTTATGATATGGTTACAACTTACTTTATAGAGATTGAAAACAAAGTAAGTAAATACCCACCTGTGATCTTGCATGTAGATCAAAACAGTAATATATATAACGTCCTCGTTACAGGGTTTTAAATGATATATGATATAAATATATTGCCAATTTATAAATTTTCAACATTTACCCTATACGATATATTACAACAAAGGGGGTCAAGAAATTAAGAATCTTAGGGTTTTCTTTCTTGGGAATTTGAGCTTCATATTGTTATTCATTACTTTGAAAGGATATGCGAGAACTAATTAGTGATTTAATAGGGGTTGGAAAATTTTATGGCGATTTAAAAGTGGCGTAGGAAAGATTAAAAACTACTAGCTGAAGGTAAGCTATGTATGTCATAAGGCTGGGAAGCACTAGTGCAGCTTTTCAAATCACGAGGCGAGCAGTATGCCACAGTAATTTTTACTGTAATCACAAACTATTTAACAGTTTCGAAGAATTGTAAGTCGTCTGTTTGATATTTCATCGTTGAACTAGCTTACTCGCCACATTAGCCCCCAACCTTCCCTCGGTAGCCATCGACATCCAGCTATACTAAATTTGGAGACCAACCTTCCAGCACCACGTCATTAGACCATCGAGGGACTGCTATCCGGTCAATCAATCTGTTGATCGCTTGACCAGGGAAAAGTGAAACGTGTTATCACCATTTCGCATAGCCACAGGTACATGCTGCGATTGCATTGATCCCGGGCTTGGATATCGATGGTGACATTTTCCCTTTTCTCTACTATTTCCTAAAACTTGACACTTTCACATCCTCTCCTCTCCTCTCAATGATGATTTGTAACCCTCTAGTGGGCTGTAGACAGATTGATGGACCGGATGGTAGTCTTCCTATGTTCAATTTGCATGGTGCGGAGAGGATGGTCTCCAAATTATAAGTAGGTTAAGTTAGTAAATGGCAAAGAGGTAGATCTACAGCTGAAATTACCAAGAGAAGAAAGTATAAGAAAGCATTTTATTCTTAGATGAGAATCAAAGCGCTTTGACAACCACATTCCATTCAAACAAGACAACAATTTAGTAAGAATTTTAGCCAATACGATGTCATCACTGTCGATGCCTATTGTTTTAAAATCTTGAAAATTGATTTAGAAATATTCATGTTGCATATTTTTAAAATGGTTATCCTACCCTCACCCCCCCCCCCCCCCCCAAACCTTAACCATTCATGTTCTTCCATTTCAATCTGTCAGTTAGAGTTTGATGAAAGCTCGTTAAGTCGGTTTACTATCCTTATAATATGTGTTGGCTTCATTTTTTCAGAGCTTTCTTGAGCCATGTGACAGAGATTGAAATAGCGGAAGAGTGTTGTTTTGATATATTTATATCAAAAATGAAAAATCCAACCCTCTACATATTCATATTTTGATTCCAATAAGAGTTTATATAGTATACCTTACTAATGACATTCTAGATGCAAATAAAATGTCTTTGGCCTTTCCCCAATCGATTGCCCTTTACCTTGAGTAATAACAACAGGGACACTAGAGTGAATTTATGACGTAGATAGTTCTTTTTTCTTTTAATCATTAACAACTAGAAAAAAGGCTAAGGTATCCTTAAATAACGGCAACATACAAGAGAGTGAGATTAAAAGTTAGGGGACTGATTAAAGTGTAGGATCTATAAATAAATGACCAAGCTGATTTTGCTTAGGCTTTTTAAAAGAAACACACAGGTACCGTTACACTGAAAACACCTATTGCCACCTACACTGATTACGGAATTCATTGGATACTATGAAAATGGAATAAATGGTACTTATTCGGAATAAGGGTAGCAACTAAAAAAGGATATTTTAAGAAGGATCAACTTATATCAAAATCTAACATATGTACACTGCCCTGTACCTAAAGATGGCATGTACATTCTTACAACAAACACAATTTTTTATGAAATTCTGGCCCATGTAGTAAAAACAAAAATGACGGGTCCTCCAAGCGGCACAATACTTGAGGCATAAAAACATTTTTCTGATGTTCACCATCACTAATAATGATGATCTCTTGCCCGAAGTTAATAGAAGACATGGAATAGCGACCGGAGTAATGAAATCCATTCACAGACCCCCATAAAACCAACGCTCAATATCTCGCAGAACAAAGTTACGTATTTAAAACGCCGCTCTCTTGTTTGTACTATTGTATGGCTCCGAAACCTGGCCACTGAACAAAACCTCAAGATCACGTTTGAACGGCTTCGATAGTAGAGCACTTTGAAGAATTGAAGGAATCCGATGGTGGCAGCAAATCACGAATAACGAGCTACGTGAGCGGACGCAACAACCTCCAGTCTCAATTTTAACCGCTCAAAGAAGGGTGCGAAGGTATGGTCATATCCTGCGCCTGCCTTCGAGTCATCCAACCCGCGCGGTCTTGGATTTTATGCCGTCTGCAGCAGGATAGAGACGCCCACGAGGCGCACCTCGCACTCGATGGCTTGATGTCTTCGCCAAAGATCTGCTATTCTGTGGAGTGACTCTACCTCAAGCGGAGCAGCTCGCTGCCAATCGTTAGCACTGGCGAGCACTTGTGTTTCAAGTTGGCTCTACGCACCGTACGGTCCTCGAGGATCAGTGAGTGTGTGAGTGATGTTCACAAAAGACACTTGCATCAAGACGCAAACATTCTTTATGTCACAGTCAAAGCTAGGGAAACCTGATTGTTAGAAAACACCGGAGAGAATCACAAACATTGATCAATGACAGCTTCGAAGGATGATGATGGATACAATGGTTGCAACCAATGGATTAATGAGAGATATCTCTCGAGCTCTTCTAGCTAATACGACACTGGAGAAATAAGAAGTATGATCATGTTTTAATACACTATAAAATCAATGATACTTAAGTTCGAAAATCGAGTACAATTGAAATATTAGTATATATACCCTTAATTCTACTTAACACAAACGCGAAGTTTAAATCTATTTACACTTACATTAGCAGGAAATCAGAACAAAGTCTTTGACTAAAAAATAGTCTTAAGAATATTTGATCACAACTAATAAAATTGAGTTTGCAATACTGTTTATAGTATATATAATATTATTTTCAAGTTTCGAATAAGACAATGCAATACTAATAGTATGGTTAATAGGTTTTTTCTACAGTGACTAAAATATTACTTCTCCGAAGACATAAGGCAAGTCAATATTAACTACGGGTTTTATCTTTTTCTTATAATAATGAATTATGTTACTACTAAGATTTAAACTTTCGATGTTTTGTTTGACTTAGGCGAATTAAGGTTCTTGATAGCTTCTGTCTTGAGTTATTTTGTTTTATACACATTGCCTAACGTTCTTGTACGTGCATGGCTGCTTAAAAGTTTCAAAAGCTATATGCTTTGCATCTCTGTAGGTTGATGCTACTATAGCTGAGTAATGGAACTGGTGCAAAAAAGATAACTTATGTTTTCTTATCATATGCTAAAGAAACAATGAAGATTAAACTGTCAAGTCAAAAAGAACCGTCCTCAAATGGTATGATGATTTTTCTGGTAGAAACAAAATAGGAAAAAATGGACCTGATATGAATGATTTCTTTGAATACATCCGAAAGTTAAAAACAGAAAAGTCGGTTAGCATGTATCTAATAATTAAAAAGTGTGTAAAATGATATATATGGGTACAAAGATATATGCTCTTGGCTGTCTCATGGCTTGTTGTTAAGAAAAGTTATCCATTGTAAACCATTTTGAACACATATCTAAATTTGGTATTCTGAAAATTGGTTTAACCTAATAACTTTCCCGTTCGTATTTTGAAACTGTAAGAAGAGGTGTACCGTTAATTGTTATACATTTTGGTAACTTTGGTGTCCCTTCCTTTTCAAGAGTTTATAGAAGTATAACCCCAATTTCACTACATTTTTTCATTTATTATTAGTCCTATTTTAGTATAGGTTCATTTATATCTCCCTCTTTCCACATCAATAATTTATTATACTTCTATAAAATTCTGTTCAATTTTTGCTCCTCCCTTACTCCATTTTATGGAAAATAGTTCAACTATTTCCTTATACGATGGATTTGCACTATTGCTAATTCATTAATTCATGCTGTTTTCAGTACTACAGCTTGGGCCTATTCCCTTCCTTTCAATTCTATGATAGAATTAAATACTTTGTTTTCAGTAGAAAATTTTTTAAAATTTCCTAAGCCTGTTGCCATGACTGAGTATCATTACATTGGTAACATCTTGAATATACATTCTGTATTAAAAGGCAACAATTTAGCCGCGTCGTGATATAGGAAAATTCTCCAGACACATGACTAAAGGGCTATATTTCTAAGTACTACGCAAACGATGCTATTTGAAAATAGTTTGTGACATATACATAAATGTAAGCAGATGAAGCAGTTTCAGTATTTATTGTAGACGTAGAATAGGAGATGGTTAGGCTGGCTACCAGCTGGCTTCATGCTCTGTAGATCCTAATAACCCTCAGACTATGAGCTCCATACATACACCGGGCCTATACTAAAACTGTCAGGAATAATCCACCCTAACTCTGATATAACGTTGATTTTTTGTAGCTGTTGCCACACCCCAAATAGGAATTCGATCCATCAAAGCGGATGGAACATAAAAAACTTTTAACGAAACCTGGACGTTTTGGTATTAGAATGCGACAAAACCTGGAATTAAATTTATTCTTTTAATATCTAATGCTAAATAGTGACCCTCATTTTGGAAGATCATGTGTCTCATTAACCATATAATGCAATTATATTTTAAACTTATCTGTAAATATGTTCAAAACGGTCGACTACCTTGAGTAAGTCAAGATAGTGATATTCTGCAAAACTTTTCTATCCGGATAATATAAGCAGTTGTTTACTTCTAGATGACCTAACCACTCGTAAAATTCGTATTTATGAATAAAAGCGTCAACTCCTCACTTCTAGGATTACCTAAAATAGCATTTACGTATTTTAAAATCATATTCGTAGCAAATCGTAGTTTCTTCCGTAATCGGGAAAACTTCCACCTGCGCAACATGTTCCAAAAGAAAGTTGTCTCTTGCATGAAAATACATCGCTGGCTCTATTGCTCAGATAGCCGTTCTAAATTTTTCATTTTGTAGAGTTTTGCAGACACGATAACTTCGATAAGAGAGCTGAATGAAGTTTACTGTTCTAATCTTTTACAAACAAGATTTTGAATTACTATGGTAATATACTCAAGAAATTACATAGCAGATAACTTCAAAAGGACTACTTGGTTTTCCTAAACTATAATTTACATCCTTTGCAAATACGCTAACAACACTATCTAATGTACACTACTGGATGTAGGTAAAGGAGAAATAATGTAAAGGAACAAGGAATAGAATAATGCCGTTATCAACAAGTCGGAAGGATTATAACTGGAAGTCGCTATGACAACGACGGAGTTCGTGATTTTAAATGATCTATTTTGACTGTGGAGTGGAATAAGACTTAAGCTGAACGAAGTTGTAAACCGGGGAGCATCTACAGAAAATCGTGTATCAGATCCATCGTTTATGTTCACCGTGGTTCACAACCGCTTTGTCACTATCATGTGCGATTGCAAAGTATAAGAATATATTCCTCGAAGATTACACAAAGCTGCATAATTGGCTATCCCACTGAGTGTATTCCATTAAAGTGTTTACAAATAGGAAGGCACCAAAGTCATCTCCTGCTGCTACTTTTAAAGAATAAGTGTAGATCACCTAAGCACAACGTCCATTTTTATCACTTGCTGTCAGATAGTCGTTATATTACCAAGAGCTTTTCTCATCTGGATGCTAAATAAGGACAGGCGATATGCACGAATCTATTTCTTGATGCACGTAATCGGAACTTAGCAACACCCTGTCAGAATTTTGGAAATGTATTAGACATCTTAAAGAGTGTCCTTTGGTATTCAGGATCTGGAATTATACAGATTGTAGCAGCGATAAGACAAAACGTTTAGTCATCAGATGACTTATAAGAGTTCAGGTTAGCCAATTCACTCACCCAACACTCTCATTTTGAATACACGCCATGAAAGGATAACAACATCGTATCATTTAAACTCTTTTTTTTTAAATTTATTTCCTTAGTGTGTACTTAAGCGTTATACAATAAATATCGTGCCATGTTTGTCGACACTGTTAACGAAACAAGACTTAGCGGGCGATATTTCAGAGTCAACATAATGCAAATAGCAACGGTTATGGCTCATGGTCGGAGTTGAAACACCAAGTTACCGTGAGAGAGCAACATTTTCTATTCAACATACATCACTTTACATTCAAAAGTCGCTACACAATTTAAATTCAAAAGTCGCTTATACGGGTAACCTTCATTCTGGAAGTGGCATATTATTATCACCGATTACCGGGTAAGATATTGTAATATTTCTTTATTTATCTAAGAATTCTGTTAGTTACTGACTCTCCATTAAAATAATTTTTAGTGACAGATATGAAAGCATTGATTAGGTCCTTAACTATTACATGGGCTGTTTACTTTCTTTTAATCTTACGAAGATCAATCAGAAAAGTTTCTAGGCTGTTATCGAGGTGTGTTGATTTTGATATTGCATTCATTCGAAAGTAACGCATTTTTAACATATGAATGGTATACAGTTAAATAAAAATTATAAACACCTTTTAGCGACACGTTAGTCTGGCATAAACAATGACTATTATTAAACTATGTTTAAAGCAATTGCATTGCCAGAAAATGATGGATATTAGGGGAGAAAGCCTTAAAAATCGAGAAGTAAAATAGCATGAAAAATGTAAGTACAACAGTAAATTTACTCCAGATCAAAAATATTGTGCAAGCAGATAATATACATTATCCCATCACATTGTTAGAACTATGGTTACATAGCATTTTGTCTTAGTGTTTTTTCATGATGTGGGAAGAGCTTCTGCTATTACCGATGCTCACCAACGTGTTGTACTTTGCAGATGTATATTATTTTTCTCTTACTAAAACTGACCACGTAAGACGACATTCTCTTTGATGTACAAGGTATCAAAGAAATCTTTTCTGATGAGGACCTTAAATTAACAGCTGTGATACAGAACTACCGCTTTTAACATTTAAAAAAATGCCATATTTACACAATGGTGTTTTTAAAAAACACAACGTCCATTTTGAAGAGATACTGCCGTTAAATGCCCTCAATAATGCAAGCATTGTATAATATAATTTTTTTGTGATACAAACATTAAAGATTCTTTTAAATCGATTAGACATTTGACTTCAGACTTCAGGCTAAATATTTTTAATCTATTCAAAAGTTTTTTTATATAATTGTGTATTTCCATCAATAATCTTACAATAACGTAGCTGCGTATATGAGGATCAGATTTGATGGTAGTTACAAAATTATTTTTTTATCACTATTTCTTCAGTTTAATCAATTTGTTATATGTCTAGAATTTTATGGTGACACTTATCCTATTCCATTAGCGAAGGGTTTATTTTTTCCAACTGTTAGTTTCCAGATATTTTAATATTTTGAATTTGTTATCGTTTATCTAGTAAAGATACTAACCTGCCCAATTTTAGTTGAGAAAGCTGAAAGCACTAAGAATTTTAACCTTTTGGTTTTAAGTCATAGTTGCCTATGATTTTGTTTTCTTCAAAACCAAGTACTATATCAACGCATGTTACAGACTGATTTCTTGAATGATTTGGCAAGACTGTTCTTTGCTAATTATGGTTCTAGGAAGCCTTAAAGCCTCTGAGGATATTATATAATGAGCAGAACCGTAGAAAGGGGAACATATCAGGGTTTTGTCGCATGAAACACCTCCTTTACCCTTACCGTCTCCCCCCCCCCCCCCCACTTCCGCCAAGTCTATAGTCTCAAAATCAAAATTTGAAAGATTAAGTACTCGAGCTTGCTTACCTTAATGCTTAACTGCTATAAAACGTATGAGATTTGCTGCTTAAAATACTTACTAAGAATTTACGTGATTTCTTAAGCGCTATCCGCGCACCGCACCCCCCTCCCCCCTCCCTCTCCGATTTAAACAAGAACATAGGACTAAATTAAAACCTATTATAGTAGGGCTGATAATGCTTTGTGACATTTATTTGCTAAAAACTTCCTACAGAAATTAAACAGTAGTTTAATGGAGGTAATTATTAACCAAGACTGGCTAATAAATGCTTCCTTTTGTTAAAAGTTACATTTTAATTCTCTAACATGCAGTTTCTGAGCCTCTCCGCTGATAAATCAGTTTTCAAATCAGCATAAAAAAGATTGAGTCTTGTGGCAAATATCGTATTTTTTCTGTAAATGTTTATCAAAAAATGTTCTTTAGTATCTGTTCTTACTGAATAACTCCTTCTTTCAGTTGACTGTAGTGCTTCCTTTAAGTCATTTGTCTCCTCCGTGCTTTTGACCAACACCCTGAAACAATTTCCTATCATTACTAATCTTAAACGTCGTGACTCATACAGACATTTATCAAGAAACATAGTGGCTCACAGTGAAACCCTTATTCTTGTTTGCATCGAGTACCTCCGACATGGCAGGGGGGAGGGGATTTCTCACCTTTGATGACGTCCGTTAAAAGCCCCTACAAGTGTGGAGATACCTTAACGTGAGGAACATAGTTATGAAAAATGTTTACAGATCGGGAGGATTCAGGGTTTAGAGCTTATGATAAGGGCACCAAAAGGGTGTCTATAGTTAGAGGGGGTCTATAATTAAAGGGGGTCTTTAATTTCCAAAACAGAGTTGAGAGAAAAGAGAGAGCATATGGAGTTTCAAGAAAAACTACGATAGTACATTTATATTTTTCATCATTACATTTGTAGTTTACACCAATAACTTTTCAACACTGAATTGCAGCCAAAACGAAAAACCGTTTGCATACATTCAGTGGAAATTCAAAAGACCTCGATATCTGAGTCCGAATCA
>JAAAKL020011017.1:0-13953 GCA_010016065.2 Carybdea cf. marsupialis auct. non (Linnaeus, 1758) | reverse complement strand
GAACCCAATCCTCCTTGCATAGTGATCCTTCTGCCTTTTGGCCTTTTCCCCCCCCCCCCCCCCCTCCAAGTCGGAAATTGCTGCGTACACCACTGGTTCCTCTGGCAGTAAGTAACAAATTGCTTGTACTTTCGATGAACTGCTAAAAACTACTTGAGCAAACTGCTTAGTTCAGAATTATCTCTAGGTCAAAGTTTGGACGTCTTATTACCAGATTTTTCTGAGGGCTTTTTGTAACCTGCTACACGACACCGAGGCATGTTCCTTTCCTTTCCTTTTGAACGAAAAACAAGAAATATAGGTTCGTAAAGTTATAGATCTTAATATTCTGCAAATTTCCATTTGTTTTGCTTAAAATGTTTGGTCTTGGTGCACTTTTAACCAGAAACGGAAGAAAGCTACTGCACTAGTGACGTCGCGTGGAAGAAAATCACGAATACGTAAACCGATGCTTTTTGTGGTACGAAGGGTTTCAATCAGTTCCGCACAACTGAATTTGAATGTTCGCACAAAAGTATTTAAAAGCCTGTTGCATCAAACGATTGATATTTTAACATGTGGCTTCAATCAAGAGGAGACTTCTCCTTTAAAAGTCTTCCAATGATATCATTGTATAGATTAAAAATGTAAAATAATGATTTTTTCAGGGAGTAAAATCAAATCAAGAGATTCCTGAGAGATTGTCATACGTCATTCAAAAGATCAAAGAGTCGATTTCAGGTTGGCTTTACACATTACAGTAATAAGCTTGAATTTCCTATTTGTTATCCTGCATATACGCGTTTTATTTTCTTCAACCCAAAATCCTTCTAAGAAATAATATTCGGAACCACTTCAATGATGCTGCACGCTTTTGCATAGGTGTTCATGTTTTGACAGCAAAGCTTATTGAAGGTCCTTATTTATACTCTGCGGAGATTTCAAGATGCTTTCCTAGCTAATTTTTGATAATAGTTAAAATCAATGACCTTGAATAATAACTCAGAAGTTACCGCTCTTTTGAAAGTTACAGGTATGCTCAGGCCTCTACTACGTAAAGGGGACTGGGTCTCAAGTTGAGGAACGTCATCCTTATTTGGTCAATCCGTAAGAAAGTTCAACATTTCTTCAATCCTATGAGACTTTGGGACGTACAAATGCCAACAAAATATAACAACAATAATCAAAAAAGGGAAAAAGAACGCGTTTACATTTAGCAAATGAAAAGCTTTTTTCTTGCCTGCTTTGATCATAGTTTCACTCGACAAATTTAACAGGAGGTATACAAAATATTTCAAAACGTTTAATAAGAAGGGAAAAAAGAATGCCAATTACATACATACTTGTTAAATAAGTCTGGGAAAAGATACCAAAAAAGTAACAATTATTTAAAAGAGGCGTGTGGTAACTACAAGCCCTTCTGGCTGCACAAGTTTGGATCCAATTGTTTAATAAACGTAGCTTCGGGGCCGTCTAAATGGAAGGTGATCGTGAAAAAAGAATCTGAGTATTTCGTCACCAGGAGGGCTGGACAATAAATTTCGTGATGACAGAATTGACATTTATAACTCTGAGAAAAGTTAGCAAGAAAATAACTTTTGAATTTCTTGATATGAGCCAGGTGTTTTTCGCCAATAGCAAATTTTTTTACACTAGCAATCTAATCAGCTATAATAATGCTTTACCAGACATTCTGATGGTCGTCTAACGTATCAACGTGGACCAAGGAGTCATTGTTATAATGTCATCTCTGAATGTAGCGGAGAAAAATTGATAATTTAATGATAATAAGTAATTTTTAGTAATAGTAATAATAATAAATTTTTATTCGTAAGAGCAGTTTACTTCCATCATAATATATCAACAAAGATCTTGCACTGTTGTTTATAGTGACGTCATGTTTGCCCATAATAGGCAATTTATATTTTCCATGCTAATTTGCTATAGGAAAGTATCAAGCTGTACTATAAACTATTTTCTACTCCTGTCAGTCTCGTTGAGTTGCCACTTGACCTCAGTAGAATCCATTTTTCAGATGGAATATTACATTAAATTATAAAAGTTATTCACTAAAAACATTCTTTCAGATGCATCTTCAATGCACTTCATGATGTAGAATGGGGTACCATACCAGCTCTTGCAGCTAAATCGGCCACTTTAAATTTCCATGTGAATGCTGATGATGCATAAGTTTCTCAGAGACAGCAGTCACCTGCAGTTAATTTTCAAGGTTTTAAATGCTCCATTCTCGTAAAAGGCCAATGTGTACCACATTTTTTCTCAACCAAAAGTCTCTGTTTGGATATCAGACTATAATAAAATTACGGACTAATAGATAATGACATTTTTAAAACAGTTACCACGTCCCCTGCAGCTTGTTTTGCTCAATTTCAAATCTATATTAAAACCACATATCGGTAAGGTTATGATTTTGTCCAAAAAGCCAAAATAGTTATAAAGATTTTTTCGGAATGTGTTTCTAGAGACAAAATAGGTTTGAAAGTAAAGTAAAAGAGCTTGATAGATATTCAGACTCTTGTTATATTTATGCCATCGTTAGCTGTACTAAGTGAAACTAGGTTAAGCAATTTTCAACTAAATGTTGTATATTCTATACTATGTCGGACCTTCAGAAACAAGGAAAGTCATAGCAAACGTATGGCATTCTCATGCAGAAAAGTTAAATATCTCCTAGACATCATTGAATTTCACAAATAAATAGAAAATGATAATAAATTAATGATACTTTTTTAACCTTAACTTGCAATTAGATAATAATAGGCTTCTTTTGTTTTCTTAGACTAAAAATGGAAAGCAAAGCGTCAGCTATAAGAGATCATTAAAGAAACGGGTATATGATTCTACAGCACAGGTCATTTGAAATCTATGTTTATCAATTATAAGATTTCGGGTACAGATACAAGCATGGCCTGTGGTTTTAATGGATGGTTACGCACACATGGCTAGTGACAACTTAATCAACACTGGCTGAGTGCGCTGTTATATTCCCACTAAGAAACGAAAATCCAATCTGTCTTACACATGTCGTAATTCACTGATCCTAAAAGGAATATCGTCATGACAGACCGATATCCAAACAAAAAGTCAAAATTACATTACATTGCATTCATTCACTACATTACAGGCACTCACTATATTAAATCACATTGCATTACATTTATTCACCACATTAAATTCATTTACTACGTTACGTTCAGTCACTACATTAAATCACATTGCATTACATTCATTCAATACGTTGCATTCAGTCACTACATTAAATCACATTGCATTACATTCATTCACCACATTAAATTCATTTACTACGTTACGTTCAGTCACTACATTAAATTACATTACATTACAGTCATTCAATACGTTGCATTCAGTCACTATATTAAATTCACCCACTACAATACATTCACTCACTACATTAAATTACATTACATGACATTCATTGAAAACAACAGCACATAAACCATCCTGGACTGCTTACAATCTTGAATACTTGGATGATTTCCTTGTAGAAATTGTCTTAAATTATTTTAACGTAGAGAAAAAGAAAAACGGAACATTTTTCTATTTATTGATAAATAATAATGAAAAGTTCCTTGACGACACTAATTAGCAAAAGAGTAAACAAATGTAGAAGTTAGAGTTTCGTCCACGTCGAGAATTCCTTGATAATGTGGCTCTTTAACACAAGTTCTTCAGAAATGATCTTCTCGTGGTTTTCAGTGCGATTTTCAGTCTTACTCTGCACCTCTGAGTGAAGCTGGTTTAGAAGAGTATGGAGGTGACACCAATCATGAATACATGGAGTATCGTACGCAGGTGCTCTACTAGGGAAGGAAATAGCAGCAGCAACAACTAGTCCATTAAATAAGCAATTGACTTTAGTAAATTTATTCTGAATTGAAAAGTTTGAAGAAGGATAAAGTAAACCCTTACAAAATGGCAGTCATTCTCGAATTGAGTGTAACTCAAATGTAAGCAACGTTTTCATGTGTTTGCTCCAATCTATTCATCAAATAATTTTTTATGGCTGTGCTCTTCCATTTTATGGCGATGAACATGTTTCTTCTGACATAACCAACTGTATTTTCAATACTGTTACAAAAAAAAACAAGCTGATAGGCTTTGTGTCACTCAATGGAGCAATGGCTTCCCCCTACATTGTTTTTTCAGATGTCTGCATATGGAGGGTTCTGGTAAGTATGACGCTAAAAAGATATTAACAACAATTTACGAAATGGATGAAGGGAGAGCAACCGATTATCTCTGTGCGCATAGTCTTGGCTTTAGGATATTAGATTTAAGCGGTATTTTAAAAATCGCTTAATGGTATCTTTGCTTGCCCAATATCATAAGAATAATACATGTTTCATAATGATTACAGTAGGCTACATATGTTTGTGCTAAATAGGCTACATCTATTCACACACCCTTTAACCCCTTAAGAATATTCCCATTTCTTTTCATCTATACCTTGGAATAAGGGTTTCAGATTGGTTGACCTGTCGTTTACATTTCATGAGGAGACGACATACATTCTATTTCCCCCCCAAAATACACATTTTGTCAATACGTTTCGATATTATCTTCTCCAGCTTACCAATATCGAAGCTTATTGAAAAGTTTGTATTTTTAGAGATTATTTAATGTTTTATACACATAGATGATTACTGCCTACTTGAGTCACCCTCTCTATATATTTAATACTCAAACAAACACTCTTGCAATCATGAAGTACATAATAACTCAATAAAGATGGATGTTTACGGGCTGATGGGGAATGGAACCAAGGTACTCCCACACCGCATGCGGCGACTTAACCACTGCACTAATTAGTGCAACAGTTAAGTCGACAAGGAAATAGATTCCGAATTCTCACCACCAGCCGCAACCTAATTTTTCGTTTCCCTATTAGTTTCATCAGTGCCATTTCATATATATAAGTACTCAAACAGACACACTAGCAATCATGTAATACATAGTATAGAACTCAATAAACAAGAAATGATTTCGGCGCTGGCGGGGATCGAGCCCAAGATCTCCCACACTGAAAAACGGCGACTTGACCACTGCGCTAAATATACATATATATATGTATATATATATACATGGTTTTATTTCCCGTCCGTACATAATGTAAATAGAAATGTCTGCCATATATATCAAGGTTAAACTCCTTTTCAGTGCCAGACGAAGGAACGTAGGTTCCGCAAGCTCTTCTTGAGCAAAGCCAGAGTTTTATGCTGTATATATATACTCAACAAGATGGTCATGCACTCAGAATGAGGGAATCTAGTAAAATTTTAGAGCAAAAATTAAGATCTTCTCCCACTCTTAAACGTTCTTGCATAGGTCAATTTCCGGGGACCTTATTCATTTTGCCGAAGAGAACTGGATTTGCCAGAAAAATTAGAGGCAAAACTTACCAATGGGTATTCATTTACAGACTTCTAATAGGAGAACATTGCAAAGAAACTAGTTAAAATTACAGTTGATCAGATGCCAGGATAGTATATGCACATCAAGTTTTGGTGAGACTCAACATACAAAATAATTACAGTAAAAATAACAACAGTTAAACATTCATGGACCATGCATAAATTGGTTCTTGGCCGAAAAAATTGTTTTGTCTCATTTTGGTCGTACGCTCAAGTTCATAAAGACCATAAATATGTCAATAAGTCAATAATTCATCCACAGAACAGCAGGTGTGTCAATATTATATTCATTTATCTTTGTTGATAAAATATTTGGAGCGTCATAAGCTTTAATAGTTTCCCTACATAAACTGTCTCATTTCGAGGACGAGACTTATAATTTGGTGCTTAGAAAACAACCTCAGTGCCCATAACCAGATAAAGAATGCTTTGTTTTGAGGTTTTTGAGTGCATTTTGTACTAGCTTTGCCATAGCTACGTTTAAGTGCTTCTTTAGCAAAGTTGGTCAGCTAATACAGTTTAGGTTTCCAACACTTATATTTTTGATCAAATAGAGGCATTGTTTTAGTTTATATTTATATACAGCGGAAAGAATAAGGCAGTAAATAATCTTCTAGATTTTATACTGAAGTTGTAACCAACGGACTACATTCTAATTCATGCTTAACAAACAAAGGAAACTCTATGAACCATCGGTGGAACTGAATTATAGATGGCAACCTCCAAAAGTGTCAAAGGCACTATTTTTTAAATTTGTGGTGTTAATACTCTGGCTATCGTTCACTACAAATATAGATGCCTTAGATTCTTATATCAGAATTTCTGTTAGTACTCCAGAGCTTCGACTTGGACGTTATCACTCTTTCTTGTACAATTCGAAATAAACATATACGTAAAGATGAAAAGCCAAACCAGCAACCTTGTTTGTGGGTCACGAATCTGACGATCGGTCAGAAAAGGAAGTTCAGGAACCACTGTGAATTTTATGCAAGATTAAACAAATTTATGGTGCAATATTCAGCGATTCAATGCAGTAAAATAAAAAGTTTGTGTTGTCCTCACCTACTCTGGTGAAGTGAACATAACTATTTTGAAGGAAATCAACAGCATCCTATAGACTATAAGACAAATCTTTAGATGTAATAATTACGGAGGATAACTGGATCAAGCGCTCAAGAAAATGAAACGTTATAAAAGTACTGGTACATGCTGGTGGTCGCTTGACGCCTTCCTGTTCGCAATCATTACCTTATTCTAGACATCAAAAGACATCCTTTTAGATATGACTGATCCAAACATTACCAAATCATTCAAAAAAGAAGACAAATGTTAATGTGGAAATTAAGAAGACTTGTCCCTCCTAAGTGGAAACGGTTTTGCAGACATATTTCTGCCGAGACTGCGAAGGCTAGGCAAAAGAATATATCCTCAATCTCGATTTGGTTAAGGAGATGAAAAGATACATTTGATTGTACTTTCACCCTCTGGCAATAAATGGAAAAATCAAGGGAAAAACGAAGAAATAGTTACATTGCTTTTATCGACTTTACCAAAGAGTTAGATACGGTAAATCGGGAAGTACTTTACAAAATTTAGGGTAAGTTTGGTTTACCCTCAAAAATTCACTTGGATGATTAAGAAACTATACTCAAATGTTCATGCTAGACTAGCCATTGAAAGAGAATTGACTGACCCGTTTGAATATAATAGTGGTGTAAAGGAAGATAGTGAACTAGCACTTATACTTTTTATATCTATGTGCGTGGTATATAAACCATAGGCCGCCAGTACAGTATCAAAATCAAGTTTAAACACAATGGTTTTGTTCTCAGGAGGCTAGAAAGCAATTCCAAGATTTTCAAGGAATACATCGATTGCGATTTTGCAATTGGTCGGCAGCTTTCTTGCTTGGATACAACATGTGCATCTAGAGTGGCAAAATGAAGGGCAAGTCAAATGTCTTTCTGTACAGTGAACTAACTGAGAAGAAGGCGGTACCGAAGAACTAGTTGTAATCCTTTAAGTGAACTTTATGAACTCTTAGATGAACTTTATCATTTCTTTCTTGACTGCTTTGTATGCTAATGCGTGTTTACCTGCTTTATTGAATGTGTCTGCCCTCTTCGGGTTAAGGCGTTGATTTGTAGATTATTTCACTGTTAGCGTAATGCCATGAAAATAAAAACACTGTAAAAGCTATTGTTAGTTTAATGCAAGTAGTCCATGACTACCCCGGAATGAAACCGTGAATTCATACTCTCATGGCAAGAGTCAATTCGTTCTTTGACCCTGTATGTTTTAAGTACAAATTCCCTTCAAATATTTCTGCAGTTATTCGAAGTGAGTTATTCGAAGTGAGCTATTCGAAGTGAGTTATTCGAAGTGAGTTACTCATCTGTGTATATCATAAAATATACTCACAAGATCTGGATGATTTATTTGACGAAAAGCCTATGAGAGTAATGGCTCTAAGTTTTTAGCTGCTGTCTTTAGGAATTTACGCTGTAGACCAGTGGCGGTTTTGAACAATTCGGGGCCCTGGGCCAAAAATGTTTGCGGGGCCCTATGAAGTCATGCATTGCAAGGAAGTTCAGACATGGATGACTGCGGAAGTTCCGAAGACATTTTATTCCTTCCAGTGGATATAGTTTCGAGTTTTCACTTACTTCCACGAGATTAATATGGGCAGTCATACGAATCCTTTTTTCTAAGCATTGCGGCGCGGGGCCCCCTAAAAGTGCGGGGCCTCGAGCTATGGCCCTGTCGGGCTCCCCCTAAAGTTGCTACTGCTGTAGACTAAGAATTGAAAGCTCAAACAATGTTAAGGAAGGTGCTCATCAAGTTTAGACACGATTGGCATCATTGTAGTTTGTAAGTGCAGAGAATTGTTCATTTTAGTCATAAATACCTTAATATGGATTGGAAGAATAATCTCAGAAAATTAGGTAATTAACCTGTCTTAGTTTGGGTTGATATTTTCGAGATCAAATTCCAAGTAGTTTGAGAAAGCATAGCGCCGGAGATTTTCCCAAAACAATCCTGCATAGCCCTTTTAGAGGAAGTCCTTGTAGTTATTTTGTAGTTTATATCAAACTTTCTGTTTTCTAGTGATTTGAAAATGTCAAATTTATTGCTGCTTCGGTCTTGTGACAGTATAGAAGTTTCAACTTGTATTTCAGACTTTCTGACTTTTATGAACAAAGTTCGTCACAGCAATTTAAAGAGCTTTGCTTAAATGGGGTGACAGTCTGTTAGACTTAAGGACAGATAGGCCCTCATTGGCTGCTTGTATATATAATTATACAGACCCGTAGCTAGCGGAGGGCAAGGGAGCAATTGCCCCCCAGTCTCAGTCTTAAAGATCTTCCTTACAAATACCATCAGTTTCCTTTATTAAAGAATCAGGCACATAGACAAATGACAAACAACGATTTTACGATGTGGAACAACGTTTTCGTGCGTCGAAGAGGTAGTACAGTGTATCCAGCGAACCAACTCCCCCTCTTTTGCCACCTAAGGGAGAAACGTTTTGGCCACAAGGCCGTTATACCAGCCATAGTCTTATCTTACTTGCTAATTGCAGTTCTTTATAGGGTATTACTGTCAAACCTTCGTGATCTGTATGGTATCAACATGTTTTTGGCGCTAGATGGAAAAGTAAGGTATCACTATATTCACCTCTCGTGTCAGCAATAACTTGAGGTCGGTAACTATTTACGAAAAATAGTATTCAAGTGGTAGGCACACGACGGAGAAAAATTAATTTTATGCTGAAAAACTGCTTAATTCATTGATGAAAACCTGCGCTGCTTCTATTAAAATCTATGAAAGGGAAGTCTTAAAAAAAAAAATGCCCAGGTGCACACTACGAAGAAAATTGAAATGCAAGCCATTATAAAATTTTAAATGCCAAATTATAAAGTTCTTTCTGTTTAAGTTTTGTTGCTAAGTAATAAAATCCTGAATAAGATTGATTAGATGACCCACTCTGCCCGTTTTTTACCGAGGCCTGGTAACCACTGATGACGTGAAGACGTCAATGTCACGTAAAGATACGTATACTAAGATATTTTGCAAAATAAATAGCTTTATTCTGTATACACCTCACTATACTCTGACAGCTATTTGCTCTAGAATAAGACTCAGACATTGTTTTGTGTTAACAGCTAGAACAATGATTCAGAATTTTGCTTATCTTGAAATGTGTATGAGCAGCTCGTTGTTTTTCTCCCAGCACTTTCCGTGTATGAAGAAGCGACTCTTTTAAATTGTCATCCCTTTTCTTCACCCTATTCTATTAAGGATTTTCACTGTTTTCGGTTTGATGTTTATACAATTTAAGTAGTCGAGAAGAGACAAATGTGGTCGATAAGCTTTGAAAAAATACTGAGAAAACAGTAAATATGTTACAAATGTGATTAGGGACCTTGAATCATTGTATATTTCTATATCATCATTTAAGATGTTCTCTTCTTGGTAAGAATATGCAGCTTTCAATCGGATTTAGACAGATTGCTGGACTCGATTGCAGTCCCTCTATGTGTGAAGCCGCGCTAGTCTAGGCCGGGGAACTTTAGACGAGGTTAATGGACATAAGCATTCAAGTTACCTTATACAGGTATACACACTAGGCACATCTATTTCAACTTCTTTGCATCATTACCCAAGAGTTGTGTCTGGAAGACAGGACACAGGAGTCACAGGCTGTCACAAGTAACTCTCGTAAAACACGTTATTCTGGGACAAAGGTAAGTTGACCTTTAAACTAGCTTGTATAGAGCATAAGTATGCGAGAGAAACACGTGACCACCATGGCCATCATGTGCTTCTGACACAATACTATTGGTAATCATATTCTATTGTTTTGGTCATGACACAACTATCATATGAGTAGTCAAACTTCCGATCCCGAGCATCATACGATGCAGGCCACTTCATGTGATAAACGTAGGTTCCTACAGTATATTTCAAAGTCAAGCCTTGTGCTCTCTCTGGCAATCCATTCCTAAGAAGTATTTTGTGATTTCTACTCGGGTATGCTTTCTTTAGCAAAATATACTAACTGATCAGTTGAAATCATGCAATGATCATCTATAGTCCATGATGACAGTCCATAGGTAATTACATAATCAGTCTATAGATGACAGTATCAGAAATGATCAAGTTGTATGGCGCAGAGAGGATGGCAAAGTTGCATGTAGATGCCACCGGTGAATAAAGCACTGTGGTGATGAACGACTACTAATATATATGTTTGTAGTGGAGATCACCTAACGCAGTTGGGAGAGCACATGCTGTACTGAATAGTACTAAATTATCGTGCCAGAACTAGAATCTATACAAGACAAGATCATTTTTGTTCTCCATACTTCTTTACATAAACTAGTAATACAACTCTGAACTCTGACAATCTTTAACTCACGTACTCTGTTAAACTACGAACCTCTGAAACTCGGATCCTCAGGTCAAAATTGATTATCTTAAGAATTGTCATGGGAGTCACATCAGATATTCAACTCCTTTCCAGACTACTTCCGGAACACTTGCAACGATTTTGCAGGTCACGGGGTCGAATCCTATTGGTAAGATATCTTCTTTAGTATCTTTCCAAAGTTATAAACGACATGAGCAACTTATCCCTAAAATAGCTGCTAGAAGTTGCGTTTTTCTTTGCTTTAAAAGGATGTTACTATTTTTAGGGACGTTTAAAATCAAAATAACACTATCTAATAACAGACATGTGAGAAGAAAATGTCAGACCATTTTGTCTCTTTAAAAGTCACCGACGGAGAGTGACAGGCAAACGTTTACTCAGTTAAATAGAATTAGTGTTAGCTCCTATGGGATTACAGACGGACTAACATAACCCTTTTAAGCAATTCTATGTTTTGAAACATAGATCTGAGCTCATATAAATGAGAGATATTCAGGAAGCTTAAAACTTTGAATTTCTTGGAATGAAATAAGAAACCTAGTCTAAGCAGTAGAACTAAGAAATAAGCAGTAGTTTTCCTGAAGATTGTCATGGATCTCGAGAACATCTATTATTGTTTAAAACGGCTGAGGGTGTGGGGTGTGGTTGGGTGATGAGGTCACTACAAATTTGTAGCAGGGTCTTTTTAAAAGGATTTAATGCGTGGTAGAGAAACATGTACGTGGTTTTAAACAAAATGAGAAGTCAATGATAAACTCTTCTTGTCCGATGCATCTGTAAATGCTAGAGAAACTATTTTATGGAGGCAGGCAGTTAGCTCCATGGCGTACTAACAGCATCGTCATTGTATTAAAAAATGGAATCTTTGTCATTGCATCAAAAAGGGCATGCTCATGCTGAATAGTTTGTAAAGCTTATTTTAAAGGAATACACAAACTTTGAGTCTTTCGTGTGTTACGAACTATGAATCTCCGATTTCACTTGTGCTACTTTATAACAATGTGTTCGTTTGCTTCTAGTTTTAGTGTTGCACAAATAGTAAAAAGGTCGGAGAGCGGAACAACCCCTTTTCTCATCGTAAGTCTCTCCAAACAACAGTGGGCTTTTGTGAATGAACCCTGTTTAAAATTTCATCGCCAGTTTTAAGTATCTTAGGTCAAGTAAATGGTAAAGCACCTGCCATTACCTTGTGGTTTCCGTATGTAAAGAGTGATTTAATGCATAATTATGTCCCACTTGCTTAAATTCGAACATCCAACATGCTTCTTGATCCCGTCAATTGGAAACGTGTAGAACTTGTGCCAAAATCAGTAATCATTCTTCTCACTTGTGGTTAGAGCTAAACTAGATCCTACCGTCAACAAGTGACTTAAACCCAATAATACAACAGAAAAATATATTTAGATTGAGGATGAGAAATCTCTATGTCTGACATAACGACAACTACGATAACACCATACTATCAAAACTGATCTGTAATTGATTTCAGTCAAAAGATAGGTTCCATGTCTCATCAGTTCTGCGGTGGCTTTAGTCAATCAAAAATTTGATGATTTCTTTAGGATTTTAAAAAGTGCTATAGCTAAAGTAGAACCAGATTTTTATAAACTCTGTGTCGGTATTAAGTCAGTTTTACATCCCGCCAAACAATGGCCATCGGGTCACTCTTACACAAGACATAAAAAATGATCCTTAGTAGATGCTTTGTAGTGCCCAGGTCTCTTGAATTATGTCCGTTGCCGACGCAACTCAAATGGTTTGGATTCATTGCAATTTAACTTGGCAAAAAATTAACAATAGTGTCTTCAAATCATAAACGTATTTGGTTCACACGATATTTGTGACATAGAAAGTAATGCCAGGTGTGAAGGGAATCCTCTTGAGGTACCTCGACCTGCACGTGATATCAATCGTGTTACCGTAATGTAGTTCTTAGAGTAATAAAATCCTAAGCAATTCACGATTTTACTACACTCACTTTTACAAACAGCACAAAATTTCGCGCGAAGCTCACCGTTGCCCCGGTGTCTCTCCTTTACCGCATCATTTGTTGCATAGTTGTTGCTTGTTGACTTGCTTGTTTACTTCAATGCGCTAGTGTGCAAAGAGGAACTCGTTTGATCATTAAAAAATGTCTTATTAACTTGTTATTCATTTACTATGGCATCTCAAACGATTTGGCCCTCATTTCCCTGTAAAAAAAATTATATTTATGGTGTGCAAGGGCTCATGTCATCTTGTAAGCGTTAAGGTAGATAAGACTGAAGATTCATTATGCGTCAGTTTTGATTGCCTGCATTTCTTGGTTAACTTCTCCTCTTTATGACGTCGTGAAAGCAACATCAGACCATACAGCTGCATTACATTCAGAAATTCATCGAAATTGCAACGAGGCTTAATTATATCAGGTGGCTATGTTAGAGTATGAAACTTAAACTCTTTTGGTTCACTGTTTTAACAAATTTGAAAGCATGTCAGTCCTAAGGACCTCCACTCCTTAACGGCTCTTAACAACAATTTCATTTCTACAATATTGGTGCTGAAAGAAATTCAGAGCAATACGTTTCTTAATTTTGCATTATCGTCCTTATCGAAAGCGCCGGTGGATAGTAGGGCTATGTTACCATTTGACACGTTCATGATATTACTCGCTAACATTCAAAATCTATTTTCCTATCGACAGAAACTTACAGAAGTCTCTTGCCCCATTGATAACACGCTTTTCGCTAAACAGATTATTGTTATGTTGAACTTGGAAACAATATGCAGGGATGGTCTTGAATCTCCGATATCTATATTTAAAAATCAGAAGATGGCCACAGAGGAACTTTTAGGATACTCCCTAATCACAAGTAAACCAAAACGAGACAATTCAAGTGTCAATGTGTCACTGTTCTCAACCAAGTTCGATACCTACTTCCTCGTAAGTCCGCAACTAAACAGCATAAAGTAGCGAAGCAGTTCAGAACCCAGCAGCCTGAAGATGGGAGAAGTAACTCTTGAAACGTACCTCAGAAAAAGACTACGACTCAAGACATGATAAACATCTACCATCAATGGCATCAACTGAGTCGACAAGCGTTAGAA
>JAAAKL020011016.1:0-13954 GCA_010016065.2 Carybdea cf. marsupialis auct. non (Linnaeus, 1758) | reverse complement strand
AAATCGTAAGATACGTCTTGTCATATGTATGCAGAGGAAGAGTATGACGTCGCGATTTTGAAAATAGTTGAATTATGGGAAAACCCCTCAATTTTCAAGTTGCCTTACTATTGATAAAGTCAAAGTGCGAAAATGAGAGTGATGCCTTTTCCCAAAACCGAGATATCAGCTTTCAAAGTTTTAAATCTCTCTAACAAAACCTTGTTATTTGATGCTAGTTCCTAACGTAAGGATCCAAGGAAAATAATCAGAGTTTTAACCAGAGATTTTTAAAATTCAAACGCCTCCAGATTAAACACTATATACATTACAGCTCTGTTACTTTGGGAAACAGCCTATTCCTGGCTTGTCTTTAGATATCTTGGGTTAGATCTTACTATTCCCGAAACTATTGATCTGTGACGTCATTACTTTTCTTCCGCTTTATAATATTGCAAGGAATGGTATTGGCTGTCACATGATTAAATAGCCACAAGAAAACGAGGCTATATGGATTATCTAGTGGTGGTGCAAGACAGCCTTAAAGCTGTTGACCTTGGAATTTTTCATGACGTCACCATCAATGATTGAGAAGGCAGGTTGATACAAAATGTATACCTTTAATAATGAAAGAGAGAGCAACTCAGGAGCAGAAAGAGAGTGTTGTCAATAAATCATAGGGTTCGAGATAGAAATACATGAATAGTCTTCAAAATTTTACAAGAAGACGTCTGCCGATCGTTCAGAGGTAACATCACTGCTTGACAAGATTCAACCTATTATTACCAAGCTTAAGAAAGAGGAGAGGTAGGTGAGCCGGCATTTTCAATATACTCAGAAACTCGCATATCAAAAGAAATGTTGATATATTTGTACATATCGATGATAAGTTTCATATAAACGGCTGATTATACATATTGCCTTACGTATAGATCTTACTTGATTAACCAAGTTTGGCTCCTATTTTGTATATTTTGTAGTGCTTTTGGGCAATACTCGCACACTATCCCTGGTCAAATGACACTAGCAGGCCAGTAGCTGCGAATATACTGCAGGGGGGCACGGTTCCTGCATTATGTAATAACTACTCTTACCTAAGAGACAACTGATAGACAAATACACCTGTGATCGAATACAGAGTCGATTTAAAATTGATCGCCAGAAGTCGACTAACAATACGGCAATGTCTTTGACCCGTCTTCTTTTTTTTCCTTCGATCTTTCATCGATTTACTTTCGCATTTCTTATCGGTTGCTGGTTCTTATAATGTTTTCGCCTACCATATTCTCCGAAGGCGTATGCTTTCTTGGCGTTATATTTTCCAGTAGTGCATTTGTCTCGAGCGTGAATGCTTTATCAGAGTGCATTCGTCCCCAAAGTACATACTTTTCGAGAGCACATGCTTCCCTGAAGTGCATACTACCTGAAAGTTTAAACTTCCTAAAAAGCATGATCTCTTAGAGTACATACTGATCGGAGAGCCCATATTTCCATTGAGCATATATCTCCTGACATCACCTCCTTCGAATTCTAATTTTGTTCCATCGTACATTACTTTAGCGTGAATCAGATTTATTCTTTTCATGCTCTCCCTAAGGATGTTACCGAGAGACTTTGTAGCTATATATTTTTTCGTTCAGTTACTGGCATCCTGATGCGCAATGCTCACTTCACAAGGATCTTAGCGCTAAAGTGACAAAGTTTTTCTTAACATTAACACCTGCATTCTTTAAACATAATATTAAATTTTAAACAGAACTAGCACGCTGACTCCTACCTCTTGCGTACATTGGTAATGGTTCTCCTTGTGTCCATAGCAATCTGGAAAGCCATAAAAGCCCCAGAATGCCTTTGGCCTTAGCCTCTTTCCCAGTTCTATTGTCTCTACAAACATAGCTCTTGCGGCTGTTTCGAATTCAACCTTAGCTGCTGCGAGCAACTTATCTGCAGACCAGTTGGAATGCCTTGCCTTGACTTGTTCGACGGACCTAACCCTATAGAGTTTTTTGGCATTCCAGTTCTGCTTCCAAAGCGGCCTCCACGGCTCCCAATCAATCACAGCTAGTCCTTGATACCGAGCATCTGGTATTCTGGTTCTAATATCGATTTCTGCTCTCCGTAAGTGTTCTTGTAAGTCTACGAGCTGAGGAGGAAGAAATGAACGGGTCAGAGTTACGAAGCGGGTAGATCATTATCTAATTTGATTTAGGTTCAAAGTATTATACTTAATGACATTGAAAATTATTGGAGAACTTTGAAATTTCCATGACGCAGACAAGCAAGCTAGCCTTCAACAACTTGATATCAGAAGGGTTATTTAGCCCATTTGCCACTAACCCTTTCCAAAGGTTGGCAAAATGATCAATTCCTCCCCTCTAAGAAAAATTAATTTCACATCTGAAAGTTAGATACAAATCTTGGCAAATAATAGAAACAGACGTTGTTTTGTTTTTCTGTTTCATATTCAATCATGCACTTTTCTTTGATACAGTGATCTTTTTTTCGCTACCAAGGCAGTTAACTGGTATCACTGATAGCTTACATTTAACACTACCCAAGTTAGGGCAGGGCCTCCTAGAGCTGTGGCTCTACATCAATCCTCATACCTCATGAACAACTTCGCCCATTTTATCAAATGTTCTAAATGTGTCTTACATTTCCCCAGGAGTATCGTTTGTTTTAGTTTACTAAAGATGATGTCATAAATGTCCCCTCATCCAATGACACATGTCTCATACACAAACAATACAAATTGTATGTGCAATGAAAATCACTTAGAATAAACCTGTATTTTCTCCAACAAAAATTCATATAAACAACTTATTGCAAGCTCTTTCAATCGAATCTATGGTTATCATCATAGCTTAATAGCTAAAATGCGAGTTGTGAGACGTGAATACGCAGGCTACCAACTCCCGCGTTTCTTGCCGTGCAAATGATTTCAAAGGTAGATTGACGTGGCTACAAGCCTCGTTTCGGAGTTAGCTCTCCAGTTTTCTTTAAACTCGATGGTCTATTATCATAGCTTAATAGCTAAAGTGCAGCTAATTTCAAGTTTTGATAGTTAGCAATGTTCTATTAAGGGATTTTTCAACGGATTTTAGGTAGTTGTCAGCCTCCGTCTGTGCTATGATATCATAGTCTTCATTTCAAAAAATCTAAAACTTTTCTGTAGCTAATAGATGAATTAACCACCCTAACAGATTTTATACCTAGGTGACAAATTTTCACAGAATTATCTGCCATAACACTAATTAGCATCAGCCATCAAACTCCAGTCCTGGAAATCAAAAGAAACCTAATTAGAAAACGGTTATTCATAAACGCAGAGATGGTATAAGCATAGTGGTACGTAAAACAGAAATTTCCTTTCCTTTCCAAAGACACATCATTAAAGACAAGGACAAAATTGTTTGTTGTTAAACTGTCTTTCGCTGATTTTTGTTGTGCTGATAACTTCTACGATAGTTAAGTATTGGCAGAGAGAAGAATATGCTCCATGTAAGATCTTTAAGTTAAAACTCTACTGACCATATACTAAATCCCTTTTCCCTCCCGAAATCGAAACGGAATAAAAATCATAATTTATTTCTGAAGAAACGTATGAAGGGCGATCACCGTCTCTTGCCACGAAGAATACGCCACTACCCTGGATTAGACAATGCAATGTTTACTAGGAGTGAATTGGGATCTGTTTTGGTGACTAGGCGTTTAAGGAAAGTTTACTGTCAGATTGCTATCATCAAGTTGGGCGCAAACTGCACGCAATTAAAACGCACCTTACGTGTTCGGATTACATCAATAACAAATCCACGTTTTCTAAAAACAATCCAGTTTTTCTAAATTCTCTGACAAGAATATTTGTTTGCTTTTTCCTAGAGCAATCATGCATTCATACAACTTCGATGCTAATACATTTGTTCAATTTCGCGAAAGCTTACTGATGCCTTGCTTGGTGTAGCTCTCATATAACGGCAGAAAGCTTGGAGGTAAGAATTGCCACTCCGCCAACTTGTTTCGGCAAGATTCGAAACGAACTTTTACTTTTCTAGTATGAAACATCTTACAGTGACTAGATATCGATCTACTAAAACTCTGGAGAAATACAACAGTGGACTAGGAAACGTTGTATAAAAATTTTTATCATTTGATGCGGCGGCAAACCAACGGCAAATGCCTCCCCCCAATCCGTGCATGGAACAGGATCAGATGGCATTTATAATATGTCCCGAGGCTTGCACGCTAGACATTTCTGACCTTCATAGCAATAATGATGTGTGTCATACAATTAATCCAATAGCAAAAATTTTAGTTTTGTGTTTTCTCTAGATAAAACTTCGAGATTTTTGAAAAATAAGTTCTCGTGCATATTTCTACGATTGGTACTGTCGCTATGGTCAGCAATGGCGGGGGCAATGCCCTATGTCACCATAGATTTGGAGAGCTGGGGGGAGGGGGTTACGTGCTACTGTTGTAACACATCAGGCTTTTCACATTAGCACTAGGAATACCACCCATAACTGTCTTTTATTGAGGGTTAGTCTATAGAACATTCACAAAATGTAGAAAAGTTTCCATGAGGTTAAATGAGTCAGTAATTAATACTAACTAGGGTACCTATTGGTATTGACCATTAACATTTAGATTAGACTTCTTCTAGGTATATCATTCTACTTTAATTCGATCTCAGTCTTAATTTTAATGTTCACTTTGATTTCAATTTCAATTTCGATTTCGATTTCGACTTCGACTTCGAACTTCGACTTCGACTTCGACTTCGACTTCGACTTCGACTTCGATTTCGACTTCGACTTCGACTTCGATTTCGATTTCGATTTCGATTTCGATTTCGATTTCGATTCCGATTCCGATTTCGATTACAATTTCGATTTTGATTTTGATTTCGATTTCGATTTCGACCCGCACACCAATGTCAAGTTTGATTTGAAATTGATTTTGACTTCAATCCAGATATTCACCTCTCCTTCGACTTTGACGTTTACCACAAGCTTAGCTCCAAGTTGGGCCACTTCTATTTCGATTATGAAAGTTATTCCTCTTCAATACTCATCCTACGATAACTCTGATCTGTCTTACAATACCCTAAAACAAAATATTAAACAGATTTCCGTGGCTCTAAAGTGATAATAAAGCCACGAAACTTGGAGAGATGTACCTTCGTAAGAAGAGGAAGGACTTTGGAACAAATGTTGAAAGAGTATCGATAGTGCACTTCTGTGTTCACGCCAGAAGAATAAAAGACTCAGTGTGAAAGCTGCTCTGAGAATCAGGCAAAGAATCTAAAGAAGATGAAGAAAAATAGTTTATATAAAATTAAGTTAGCAGTGTACAGTAATATAAACAATCCATAGGAAAACAAATTGCTTTATTTTATTATTAGATGAGTATATCTGGATTACGAATGAAGATTCATAGTGAAAGTGACTTGTTACTCTACAATCTCATGGTGTCTAACAAAATCAGTTCCTGACCCCTACTCCAATCTACTATACTATTCTGGTTGCATAAAGTATCTGGACATTTTTTTTTCCCTTTTGGAATCCTATGATCAGGTCCTTACGGCCATAGAAACGTAGTATGTTAGTCAAATCAACCTACAATCGTGGACAAATACAAGTTGTTTTTACTAAAACTCGGTGAAAATGGAACAAATCACACAAAACACTAGCCACATGAAAGGGGCCTCCATTCCTGGTATCATCTGTTTTCTAGACCTTATAGTCACCAATATGTTCTTTTTCAGAGTTAACAATATTTTGGAATGGTGGTTAGGGAAACTTGCATAATTTATAGTCCAAAAGTGTATTTCAGTTGTTTATCATCATATGCACCAAAGAGGTTAAAGGGTGCGGCGCCTTGTTAGAAAACATACAATTTAAAAAATAGTTAGAGATTTAAAGGTAATGAATACGTTCGTTAAATATATACGTCTATATACAGATATTGTATGTTACATCATATTGTGGCTTGTGAAACCAAGTGTCTACGAGCTTGCCTAGGAAACCATAAAACCTGGTTCTGTTCACGTTGTGGAAAGCTTCGACAACTTTTTTCACCACTTATCTGGCTTGTGTAACCTGGTGTCTACGAGCCTGCTTAGGAAACCATCGAACTTGGTTCTATTCACGTCGTGGAAAGCTTCGACAACATCTTTTCACCTCTTATCCGGGTCCCCAGGTCAATTTGAGGGAAAGCGGGGAGCCAGAAACCAATTAAACAGTTGGAGAGATTGTACCCTTAGATAAACCAGTTACATTTGAGTCACCCTGAATTTGCTTTGTGAATCCGCTTTTACTATGATTCAATACGTATATTGTTCAACTGATCAAACAGCTGAGGGTTTGCACGTCCATATCGAGTGAAGAATACATCGCATATAGTTCGCTACGTCTGTAAATATTGATTTGTTCCCAGGCTATCGGAGGCAGAGTCGGAGAAGACCATGCCCCTATTACCACTGCGTGTGCCACGGCCGTGTCTGCACATGCTTGGACCAGGTTGTACATCGTATACAGGAGAAACTGTTATACATTTCTATGTCACGTGTTAATTATGTAACTAGTGCCAGTCTCTTTTGGAAATTGATCCTGTCGACTGCGCCAAAATATCGTGATGAGTGATCACGTTTCAGGACGAAAGGAACCACAAGTTCGAATATTCATTTACCACACTATTATCTCATTGCCTCCAAACATAAAACTTCACCTTTACATGGGTTCACAAACTATATATATGTACAAAAGAGACTGGCATTAGTTAAATAATTAACACGTGACATAGACATGTATAACAGAAACCTTTGTCCAAACGCTTTGCCGACAACGCGAACATTACCCCAAAGCTTTCCATTAGGCTCTGCAAACTCCATTCATCTCTTAAACATCTTCCATTACAATTAATTGCCCAACACACAGGGAGTTGGAATGAGCGGGCAGAGGCGAGGGTTAACTTTAAAATCATTTAATTAGCGGGGAAAAAGCAGAACTGTAAAGAATTTTATTGCGATAAGGAAGCCATTTTCCTTTAGATTTACTTCATATATAGAGGGAGCTAACAGCTTTTACAAGATGTAAGGCCAAGGTACGGACGTAAGAGCGTTTTTTTCTTTTCAATTGATAATAATCCATCTTGTGCTTCGGATGTTTGAACCTCTGCTTCACAATTGTTCACGTATTTCCAGAGACATCTTAAAAATTCTTTCCCAAGACACTTTCCCCCAAATCAAAGTGTATTACCTTCAATTTATCGCCATGCGCATGCGTGCCAAACGTTTCTGTTTAATAATGGTAATAATAATAACAACATGATTTATAAAGCGCTCCATCTACACAATGTATTCTGGAGCGCTGTTACATAAAAAAAACAGGCGAAAAAATGACCTATAGTAACATTTACAGAATTTCATAAAAAAGTATAAAAACAGTGCAAGTAAAAAAGCAAAGTCCTGTATCAGCTTGGGAAAACCAATTATATAAAAAGGTTAAAATTATCTATTTCATAAAATAGGTAAAAAATATTTAAATTTTAAAAGCTTTTTAAAATGAGAACGTCTTGATTTAGGCTTTGAATTTTTCTAAATCCTCCTCAAGTCTAATATATGGAGGAAGAATGTTCCATTGAATAGGTCCATTAACACTAAAAGCTCGATGGCCAAATGTCTTGGGTTTTTTGTTTCTGCGTATTTTTTATTTTGAAGTGATTCATAAGTAATGCCATAATAGAATAATAAACAGGCTGAATGCGCAGGAAAGTGATGACGTCACAAATAAAAAGTTTTGGAAATAGTAAGATTTGACTCCAGATATCTAAAGTCAACCATGGAATAGGCTGTCCCCCAAGATACCAGACCTGTAGTGTATATAGTGTTTAAACTAGAGGCGCTTAAATTTATAATTTCTTTGGTCAAAACTCTGTTGATATTCCTTGCTTCCTTACGGTAGCAACCAGCATCAAATGACAAGGTTTTGTTAGAGAGATTCAAAACTTTGAAAGCTGATATTTCGGTGTTGGTAAAGGGCAACACTTTCAATTTTTGCTATTGACCTTCTTACTATAAAAGGGAACATGAAAATTGAGTATTTTTTCCCTAATTCAAAAATTTTCAAAATCGTGACGTCACACTTTCCCATCACATAACATCAACTTGGATATGGCATATTGCTGACGGTTTCAGAAAAATACAGATCATGACAATCGTAAGTCTCGAAGGAATTTTGAGTCCTCAGGCGTGAAGGGATCTTCACTGAAAAATAGGGAGTATCATTCGGATTGAGGTAGATCAAATAAGGAAGGGACCACATCAAAATGATCTAAATGTCAAAGTAAACTGTCAAATCACCCCGTGCACAATCAATGCCACAACGTTCGGAGGACCCGTATGGAAGCTTACCGCCTTTTTGATGAGAACAATGAGGACGACATGCTGTCTCGGGTCTAGTAAAGTGTGAGTCCAAATTAAAATCAGCAATCCCATCGTAACATTTTCTTAAGATAATTTTGAATCGTGCTAATTAGACTAGTTGACTACTTTTGTTTATTGCTTCTTCACAAACTTTAACGAGAAATAAAACGCCTGCGACAATCACTTTCGTTTTCCGTGTAATGAGACAAAGTCGCGTAACTGCAAAGACCGTGATTCGGTTGCTGGTGAACATGTTGTATAAGTTGTTGTAACAAATAGTTTGGAATGCTTTGTCAATGAAGTGGTCGTAGTAACGTTTCCGGGGGAATCTGGGGCTTAAAACCAGCTCGGCAGATTATGAATCTCCACGAGGCACCAAACTTGTAGAAGATCGATGCAAGTTGCACAGACCTGACGAAAATCTTGCTATTACCCCATTTCCGTAAGAGTTTGGTGTGTCAAGTACGTAAGTGTAGCTATGAATTAACCGTTTAATCAATACATTAAGTAGGCAAGTAAGTAAAGGAGGAAGGGAGAAAGAATGGAAGAGACAATGGAAAGAACAAAGCGACTGTGGTCAGTTATTAAGTAGGTAAACAAATAAGTAAGAGAAAATTTAGTCCTTGGGTAAACAAGTCAGTAGCGGAGTACGGAAGTCATGCATTGAAAGAGGTACATTTAATACCTAAAGGTTTGTTAACTGGCATTAGGTTTTTGAAAAGGAAACTTCGGGCTGAGATGCGAACATTTAATGACGTAAATGTCATTAATTTTTGGTCAACTAAAGACTAGAAATTGTGAATATTGGCGCTACTCAATGTCGTGCAATAGTTCGTTCTGATACAAAAGAGCCCAAACCTGATAAATGAGCATTATGTGCAATCAGAAGTTGTGAGATTGTAAGATATATTATGTACTACCTAACATAACTAGCTGGCAACCACTTATCGACATAAACTGAATTAGGATCTGTCCTGTATTGTTTTGGGGCAAGGAGATTTGGAAAAGAACTGCACACGAATCCTTTTATTCCTCAGCTATCAATTGGGCCGAGGATAAGCCCTGATTCATTTAACCAAGTGCACATTTCTCTAAGTTCACTTCCGGCCCGGGAGGCACTCATTAAACAAATATTATGCTTAAGGGTTTAGTCTGGTTTATAAATCCATATTTCACACGCGCGTAAACAAGGCATCGATACTTGACGTTCTGCAGTCGACGCATAATACATTTGACAAGCAAACTAATAGCTTCAAAAGATTCACAGAAGCATGACCCAGTAATTTTATTGCAATTAGGTGTTTAAGTTAAGAGCGCATAACGGGGGCATTGTATCTGTTCAACCATTAATATGCCTCTTTTTCAAATATTTCGGATTTCAAGTAATTAGTGCAGGGCGTAAGATCGGCCCCCGAAATCAGTTTAACGCAAAGAGCGTGTAAGTATTCACTTACCTGAGGAAGTCCGTTGTTGTATGCATACTTCCCATCAACTGTAATATATGGATACAGGCCAAGCTGAGCTCCATAGAAAACTGTTACCATTTTCCCATCCCATGTTTGGTGATCATTTTCGAAGATTCCATACTTTCGAAGTTGGATTGGGATGCTAAAGTTCTTTTTGCAGCCACCAGTGGGAGAATTCCATACTCCTATGAAAGGATTTCCATCATAAGCGGCCTTTTCGCAACGGCAGAAAGGAGATAACGGTTGCTGTGCTTTCACTAAATATCTACCTAACCATAATACCAAAACTATGCAGAATCCGTATAGAGTTGCTTGCTTTGGGTATGCATGGCTTTCAGCCATTTTTTTCGTCTTAATTTCCAATTCCTCAGCATCTTTACTCCGCGGCTAGCTCTCCTGGCGTCATTTCCAAATTGACTGAAAAGCCCAGCTCGTTGCTATGGTTACTTCCCTCGTGATGTCATGGTCAAATCTGCCTCAAGCCGGTGAAATCGTTACGCTCGAATTAGCGAAGCGAATAAAGCGTTCCAAATGGACAGTTTTGATCTGAATTTGAATGTTTGTGTCGCGGAGCCCGCTGGCAATCATAGTTAGAAATCAAAAAACGGATGCTAGGGCCTTGGAATTGGTTTTAGCAGGGAAAATCATTTGTCCAAAATGGCCTTGGAAATTGAGATGTGCATGAGGACGGAAAATATGACTGCAGTTTTCTCTACGAGTGAAACAACTTAAATGATGCGAGTACGACTGAAGTTGGAGGCAAATTTCGCTTCAAGGAGCCACAGTACGATTTGCAACGGCAATCTCTCGTCGTACTTCCTGATAAGCAGAGAGGCTGGCTCTCTAAGGAGTTCAGTTCTGTACACAAGAATAGTATGCTACTACCTGTGCGGACAAAGAAACAACCATTTCGCCTTCAGGCTGAACGCCTTTTAATGTTTCTCATAAGCGAGTCTTCAATGTTTCTTGAAAGCAAGGGTGCGATATGTCTTCACTCTTCAACACATTTATTTTCGCTGTTGTTAAAGAGAGCTATCGCATTGCGAATTTACGTGTTCATGTTTCTACTTACAAATTTGGAATGTTTTACAAAATAAAACTTTCTCTGTTATGGCCTGGAATAGTAGGTAAAGAAGGGTCGTCTCTTCTTATTTCGTAGACAGATGGTATACAAAGAAACTTGTATCTGCACATAATGACGCTGAAAACGTCCAGAATTTCAAAGGAAACTACCGAAGTGCTTTTACTTCTCCAAAGTCTCTTTTGAGGATTCAATTGTCCGGTGGCCAGATTCAGAAGATCAAAAGTTGAGCAGAATCGAGCGCAAGACTTTCTTTCTCGTACATGCTATTTTTGAAGCACCAGCAAAGGGCGACTAAGCTCATTGGTGTCTATTTGTTGTCACCTCTCGCCCATTTTGCTGTTTCGGTTGTACTTACTTGATGCATAGCAAAAACCCCCAGAAATATACAGCACAATACGTCCAAAATCCTTGTTTGGTTGTGTTAAGACTTTGAACACAGTTGCGACTTCTGAGTGGCGACCGCTTTACTTTCGCAATAACAAACAAAACTGCACATAGAAGAGAAAATATTTTTTCACAGAAAAGCAACAGGTTTCTTGCCTTGTAGACAAAAATAATTTAGGGCCTTTTCTGTTGACCATTCAGTTCCACGGATACTGATTGGTCAAAACAACACAAAACTGTCATTCGAGAGTTCTGATTGGCTACTTTGAAAATACAGTTGGATATCAGTTTCATTACTTCCTTTTTCAATTTCAATTCTGAAAAACTTGTACTATATGGAGTGTCAGACGAAAAAAGCTTTTAAATACAAAAATTTTACGTTGTAACTGCTCGCAGCTCACTGCAATCTATTGCAGCGCATTGTGATGGATTGCAACTCATTGCGATTCACTGCCATAGATGGCGACTCGATGAAATTGCTTGAGGAACGATTAAACACTCTTCGGCATCTGGCTGTCCCGACTGGCTTCGTAAAGCTTGTCTGTAAAACTGGAAACCAGAATTTAAAAAATCTACTCAGAAAAGTAAAATGAGGTGCCATCGTTACGTAACACGTGCCAAATTGCAACCGTCAAAGTGGCGGGCACTTAATGCGGGCTCGAGGGTAGTCGCCCCAATAATATCTTCAATCATTAAAAAAAGGTTTGTGATCTTCAAAAAATGTTTATAATTCCATAGTAAAGATAAAACAATTTCAGCTAGTGCTTTAAGTATTACTATACATTGATAGCAATTTAAAAACCAATTCTCAATCGAATAAAACCATGGCCAAGCCCTTATCATTTGTTCCCTTCTTTTAATGAAAATCAACTTTAAAACCTACATTAAAACCTTTTATGTGGGCCTCTATTATTAGGAACGACAATCATTTGAGAGAAATGATATGTTATGCTAGTAAATGACGGAAATTGACGAGATATTATCATAGATACAATATTCACTCAAAAAGAGTTGACCATTTGAAGTAATTACTTGAAAGAAGGAGGAAGCAGGTAACTCTTCAGTAATTGCTTTAAAACAAGCAAGATATCATGATGAATAGTTTATCACGTGGAAAAGTAATTAAATAAAATTGATCTTTTCAGCAAATATCGTTTGAAACCCTCTCTCCTCAAGAAATATATTCCATGCCAAAAAAAGTGAAATTTTGCCTCACAATAGACGTCAAGATGGGTCAAGCATGCCCAGCGGCATCGATTTTATTATGCAATATACTACAGCAACTTTTGACACAGGAGACACCGGTATACAGAAATGTGGATACTTCATTCGATATCTGTCAAATATAAAACTAATGAATACGTTTGATTTATTACGCACAGTTACTTGTGACCGGATTGACAAAACACATCAAGTTTCTATAGTTGCTTACAATATCGATACCATCTCTGAAGCACTTCAGCCAATACATTCGTGCCTCTTCATCAGTAGCCAACTTCTCTAAATCTGGATAATACTCTGCGGGGTTTGCCAACAACGGACAAGGGGCCAAGGAGTGCTGACACTGGTCCAATTCCAAGACGTCGAACTAAGAGAAGACATGAAATAGATACATACTAACGCAAATACTCGATTAATAGCAAAGGAGAATCAGTAAATACACTTTAAAGAGTGGACACTTCGCGAAAATAAGCCTTATTTTTATAGGAATGCTAACAAATTGTGTTCTTTCTAATACATTAAGGTTTGTGTAATCTGTAACTGCGGCTTCTTTTTGCTGGTAAAATTTTATTCATACATTATGGCAGAATCAAAAAATACCTTAACTAGAGTTTCTCTTAATCATAATAACAATTTAATACAATGACCCATTTTGGTAAGATAATGCCGATGTTACTTGATATACAAAAAATATTACCTTTAATTGTATTTTAAGGCTACGGATATACGTGCATTTATACCAGCTTTCAAGTAGGCATTTCTTTCAAATCAGATTTCTTGACAAGAGATACAACTGCTGTAACCGTTAACATCTTTTTTCATTACTTTAATATACAATTTAAAGCCTATTAAAATCCATATGATGGCATTTGTTGGATGCGAGAATAACTGTACGATCTGTCTGGATGTGATGTAATGTGATTGTATGGTAAACTTTCTTTGCTATCCAAAGTACTAACAAATATCAGTTGGTTATGACAAACGTTTAAAACCTCTCTATGCAGTACGTTTATCTTCCTCGCCATTTTATTTTTCAAAATCCGTTATAAAAATTAGGGGGGGCGGCATAAATCCCGTTGAATCAAGAAAAATGTTTAGTCTTCCTCCGACTGCATAGTATACAATCAGAAGCTGTCTAAAATATCTGCTTTACCAGAACAGTAAGAAAAGAAATCAACTCAAAAGTTTCTTAACTGATCTCGCACAACGGGTTGGTATAAAAAAGGTTAGTTACATGCTGTTCTAGTCCGAGGGTCGTAAGTTCGAACCGACCCTGAGCTTGCTTGCTACGATCCCGGAGGTACTGTGCTCTGTCATCTGCTCTCGTGAAGTGGGAAACTATGTTTTGAGAAATAGGACAGAGAGGGGACTGCAAGCATGAACAGCATGAATAGCAAG
>JAAAKL020011015.1:0-13955 GCA_010016065.2 Carybdea cf. marsupialis auct. non (Linnaeus, 1758) | reverse complement strand
ATGGTTTGTTTTCATGCTATTCTGGTATATGATTCCAAACATACAATATTTATTTTGAAATAGAAGGGGGAAATACGGAATGGTTATCTTATTTTGAATTTTGGTTACAGTGCTATCAGTTTATTTCATAACCGAATCTATAGGAAACCATGTTGCTTTAAGCCTGTAAAATGAGGACAAATCGTTGCCCGCAAACAGCTGTGATTTGTGAGTGATTTGAATTCTGATGTGGTGTGAATATCCATTGCCACAAAGAATGGCTTGTTGAAAACAGACGGTGCTCGGGACGTAAGGCCTTTAATACTTTCCAAGACGGAGTTCGATCACCTTTAAAACTTTTTTGTTTTCATCAACATCAGATTTACTGGATCACAAAAGCATACGTGTGATGTGGTTAAAATATGAGATTGATATCTATTCTTGTGATATTACTTTTCATGTTACATGTTTTACTTTGATGTTGATGAAGAACTGAAATGTAAGGACAAGAGCATACTAGAGAGTTAGTTTCTTTCTCTTCTTCAGGCTGTTAAAATATTTATATAGCTGTAATAGACTAGAAGAACGGGAATAACGCATGTTTGAATAAGTTAGTCAATCAAGCACCCACGTGACCCAGAGGTGTGTCATGTTTCTGGGTTGTTGCTTTTGGGGGGGGGGGGTCATGTTTACCACGGGTTACCCATTCTTGAGGCCTGCAGAATTTCAGTTTCTGGTCAACTGAAAACAGAGTCAAAAGTTGTGCCAAGCTTACATCTCGCATAAACAGACGAAACTTCTATTTACCTTGCAAATAGTTCCAAAAGTGATTCCGTCGATAGCACTGTCTCTTGTTAAAACGCCAAACGTATGACAAATGAGTAGGAATTATAAATTTTGTTTCGAAATACAGTGGAGGATCAATTTGAAATTGCGTTGTTTCCTTGTGTGGTGTAGAGGCAGCGAGTGTGGCTTGGAAAGCAGCCATATTGGCCTTCCAGTTGTTTATGTAATTTTGTTTAGAGGATATGGGCAGTAACAGGAAGCGTCAGCCATCTGCTTTGAGGTAGATGGTATTGTTATAGGAATTTATGTGAACTGAGTTCTCTTTACTTAATAGACCCACCAGAAACATGTGAATAGTCGTAGTGGATTTACATTTTTGACATGTTAAACTTTTCCTTTTCAAGCTTGTTATTTTCATGTGGAGGGGTTGAAAGAAACGCGTTCAAATCCGCCGTAGTGCAAGGGGTTTTTTATGTTTTGAAAGCCGGCCTATTATCAACAAGCACGTCGGTGAACTGTCAGATAGACTGGTGCTGCTGTGTTGAGAATATTGTAGCTATATGGAGTGCTGAGCATGAGGCAGAGACCTCTTCAAATTGGTTCAAGATTATTGCATGGAATTAGAATTTCATGATCAATATGTAGGTTTGTGGGTATTTGTTGTCGTGAATCTTGTTTGTGACCAAGACTAACGGTAGAAGTGACACTTGCCGTAAGCCTATTAAGAATCTTTTGACATCCTTTTTAGAAGGTGTGACGAACCATCAGAATTATCCCGTAGAATTGCATCGTTGAACCTTCACAGTGGACCTCGAAAACTATAGGACATGAGGCAGTACCTCATAAGTAATCATAGTATGTCTTGATGAATGGCATCCATTTCATCAGTAGGATTGTTTCATAGCGAAATAAGTTTTCTATTTCTAGCGACTCGCAATCAAATTCACTTAGTTTCCTGTATGCGAGATAAACGAGAGTTTGTATAACTTAAAAGTTAGGGGATCATAGTGTAAGGGAGTCAATATGAACAGGCTTTTTTCTTTTCTGTCGTCTTCCTCCGTTCGTTTGTTCTCATTTTGATTGCCACGTGACGTCCACATTAATGCTTAGTTACCACGTACCCCCTTCTCTCCCTACTGTATGTTAAGAAGTCTAACATAAGAGAATCAGACCATACACTAGGGGGGGCTAAACACCGTACTGTTGTTGCTGCTGCTACTTTCTCCTGTTTTCGCCTTGTCTAATAGAAACATGTCTTTCCTGCGATGAATGGCTACGTCTCTCACTCTAAAGTCAGTATCTATTGGTGCAACCAGTCTGATATTCTTGATCTTCACATTTCATTTACATTGGGATTAGGACATACCTTCTACTCTTGAACATGTTTACTTTTTTCAAGCGACGAAGATCCATTTGAAAACCATTTTGTTCAAGCCACAGAAAGCGAATGTGTACTGTTTTCTGTCTCTTGATTTCTTGTCACGCCATTCTTTCTATTGCTATCACCAATGATTTTCCTATGCTACCGATAGCGGAACACCTGCGTCTTTTCGGAAATTGTCAACAATCGAATATTTATGGTTACGTAAGGTGATTACATATAATATTTTTGTTCTAAAGACCAAGACAATGGCTAATATCTGACCGCACTAAATTAATAATATGAGGAGAAATGCCAGGTGGTATGTAGTCATGTTACAGTATGTTTCTTGATGTATTAGTGTATTACAACGGAGACAAGTATCATCCGTAAGACTCGTCTAGTCGTCGTCTCCTCTTCTATTATTTCTCTTTCTCCCTTTTTTCGGCTTCTCAGTTCTCTTCTCGGTATTTCCCCTTTGCCTGTTGGTTGTGTTTTATTTTTGCCTCTTCCCTTTCACTCTGCGTCGTCATTTCTTCTTGTTCTTTTATAACTTTTCCTTATTTTGCCATATAAAATGAAAGGCCAGTCTGCATAGAAGAAGTGGCATGTTGTTGCTGGTCGGTATTGTGTAACTCTTCTATGCAATAGACACTGGAACAACATTCTCATTAAAGTTAAGTAAGTTTGTAGAAAAGATGATCAAGTGAACCCAGTCAGATCAGGTTTGATAGGTTTTACTAACTTGTCATCGAAGAGAATGTCATATGCTAGTGATACAATAGTCTTGTAGATTCAACCTTAATGACAAAAAAATGTTCTTCGGTCTTTCCGAATCGTTTTTATTCAACGTGCGACAATCGTTTCCCGTCAAGTTGCTTGCATTATTGCCGTATACTATATGATGTCCTATGTAGCGTACCCTACAGCCATCGTTTTCTAGTTGGGGCCGTCTGGCGTCAGTACTTCATCTTTATTTGGCCATGGTCTCCTTTCAGACTCAGAGCCACATACTCTATATTGTCGTTTTATAATGGCCATTTTCTTAAATATCTCTTTCGCTAAGAACAAAAACGTTATGTTTTTTTAAAAAGCTGATTTGCCCCCTCCGTTATCTACACTACTAATGTTAAGTGTACATATAAGTAGAGTTGCATTAATTAATCTTGGTTCCGATCTGCTTCTCAAAAAGGGTCATAAGTTGAAGACGTTGAAAGTTTCTGCATTAAATAATCTTGTTAATGAGCTTTCCTTTCTATTTGAGTTTTTCTTGTACAGCAGTATGAACTTGAAGTGATCCAGCTATAGAACATCTTTTATTTCACTGATTTTCCTATTTCAGATTATTAAAGGAATTGGGTACTTACTTTCAATAAAAGAAAGTTGTTTGAGTTATGAGGTTCTGGTTCAACGCCTTTTTGGTTTAAATAGCTTGTGGCTGGATAGATGAAAATAGGATTCATTTGAATTCAATCCTTGCCAGGAGACATGAATAATGCAATTATAGTCTGTTATGCTATTTAAGCTGCGAGGAAGTAGTTTCTGTAGCACTATGAACACTTTTGACGTGTACATAATGCTAAGGGTGATACTAACAGGACCCTCGCAAAGCATGCTTTATGTATAGGCACGTATAAGTCGCCTCAAATTGCTAAAGTCCACTTCGGGTACATCATCTGACATCCTATCACAGATTTCGTCGTCTCGATTTCTCTCACATCTAGTGAAGAAAAGCAAGCTCTTAGACCGGAAGGCCACACTGTAGACACATAAATTGCAAGAAAAGGGCCATTACCTGATTCTTTGACATGTGTAGGTCTCTCGAAGAATAATACTAGTACCGCTTTGGACACACCATCTTATACCCCCTTTGAACATGCCTCAGTGTTTGGAAATTGTTGAATGTGTTTACTACTTAGGATGTTGGGATGGATAGCTCAGGGGTGAACAGAAGCCATAATATTTCCCAGGAGTTTTTGTTTCGTGTTTCTCTTTTGTTATTTTGATGAGATATTTTTGTGCATCTGTAAAATCGTTGACTTGATGTTAAGGAGACGCAGAGGTACCCCTACTGAGATATAGCATATCCACAACTCATTGCACATGATTATACTGCGTGGAGTCTTAATGTCTACCATGAACTGATACCCCGAAGTGCCATGGTGATGTCTGATCTTGTACAGTATGCCGTACTCACTCTTCTTTTTGTCAGTAACTGATACACCGTACGTCTCCTCTATCGATAAGACTGCCAGCGCGCCAGCGTATTTTGGCTTGTCAAGATTTCTTTTCTGTTCCTTGTCGAATATTAGAATATTAATGCCATTACCTTTCTCCGCAACTCAAAGGACTCCCCACCCCGCGGTTCCTTTCATTTAAGCTAGTATAAGAGAATCCAAAACGGCTGTACCAAGCTGAGCGCAGTTCCGGATCAAAGAATGATACATAGACTGATGTTGAAAATACTAAACATTAGACAAGAAATCAGTCTAGGTGGAAAAGTAGCACTAAATTGTATGAAGTATAGGTGGTGACTCATATTTCGACCGATCAAGCCGGTCTTCACCAGAGTACCCTTCATTTACCCCTGCACTTCGGTCTTTTGTCATTGGAGCTAATGATGACCAATGTTTGTGTACTGTTCTGCACCACTCCTAGTGTAGTTCGCTTCCTCTATTCCCCATTTTAATTCCACACCAAAAATTATCGATAGCTGCCTTGTGCAGTGTGAAGTCAATAGTAATGGAGTGATCTGATAAGGGAAAGCGTTAGTGCTATCGTAAATCTTCCTTCAAAGTGAAAATTGGACACGCCTCTTTGATATCTTAAGAGGTAAATGGAAACAGGATTTGGATGTTTAGAAAAATTAAAAAATTTCAAATCCATTCTTTTATCAACGAGAGCAGCTCATAAAACATACAAATCGCATTTGGTCAAGATTTCAAAACAAAAACTACCGAGGTGTTGTCTAGACTATCGAGGAAAGTCTTGTGGATTTTCGCTACAAATTATGTCATTGTGGACCGTTTTCCGTCCTTCTGTTGTGATTTCAAGGATATTACCGTAATATTAAGGGTCATTTCCAGATGTTTGGGCAAGCTAATAATTTTATTCCAATTTTTGTATGAATAGTTTGTGAAGCTATTGAATTTCAAAGGTAAAGACATCAAATTGGAGACAGAGGTTGTGTCACCGAGTTTGCTTTAAAAGTAAGGATTCATTAATTGCCGCACATTTTGACGCGTGGAATGAGAAAGACAGGATTGGATCAGATTTTTCTGTTCTATTCTAATCAGAGCAGGTACCGTAGGCAAGTTATTCATAGTTTAAAATTGCAAGGTATACCTGAATGGCCTACAGGAGTGGTCACGTGGTAATTTACCTTAAATAGTTCTTATTTCGTGTTGTTCCCAACGTACATTCTTACGTTTTCGTTCAAACGAAGCTTACAGAAGTACCGGTTTTATTTTTAGAGTGTATTTTATATTCAGTATATATAATAGTGAGTTATGTGAGTTGAGTGAGTTGATTGAGTTGAGTGAGTTGATTGAGTTGAGTGAGTTATGTGAGTTGAGTGAGTTATGTGAGTTGAGTGAGTTATGTGAGTTGAGTGAGTTGATTGAGTTGAGTGAGTTGATTGAGTTGAATGAGTTGTGTGAGTTGAGTGAGTTATATGAGTTGAGTGAATTGATTGAGTTGATTGAGTTGAGTGAGTTGATTGAGTTGAGTGAGTTATGTGAGTTATGTGAGTTGAGTGAGTTATGTGAGTTGAGTGAGTTAAGTGAGTTGATAGAGTTGAGTGAGTAGAGTGAGTATTTTGATTTAAATATTTTATGATAAAGCAGCTTCTGATCTTACTACAAACGAGAAAGAATATGATAACACAAATAGTTCAATAATATTTGGTATCTTTGTTGGAAAAGGATGCTATCACTCCTTCAACGTAAAGCAGTACGAAATGACTATAAATTCATGAATTACTTTCCCCACTCTTCCCAATTATCTGGCAAGTCGACAACTGGCCAAGCTCCGCCCTCAAGGTTTATCTCTTTCTTAATAGATCAGGAGGATGTATATGACCGAGTTAAACGTTTGATGACCATGCTTTTGTACCTCCGCATTGGTATTTATGTATACGATTCCTCTCTAAACGTTGAACAGATACTTGCGTTGTATCGATTTCGTTACGTTGAAGCACTCAGTTTGATGTGAGCTTTATTTGTTAGTCTCAGCATAAATGGTTGGGGGGTGCTCCAAGGCACTACTGTAAAGATTCTGTCTTTATGACATTATCCATTTCTTTGTAGCTATCTGAACCTTTCTTTTGTAGTTAGCACCAGCCCAATTTTATGCTATAGCCATTGTATTTCTCATTCAACCGGCTGCAATTTATGCCAAACACTTGAAGCTTCGACTTTTTTTTACTCTGAATCTAACTATTTCTTCAAAATTTCTTGATACAGTTGCCCCGTTAGTGCAGTCATTATTCTAAGAATGATAATAATTATGTCGTAAGTAACATTGTTCGCGAGATTTTGACAGCTTAATAATTAAGCTGAGCGTAGCTTTAATACTGTCTCAAGACAGCCATATTTGTCAATGACATCATTTTGTACCTCGCTCTGAAATTGTTGAACATAATGTTCGGATATCAAAGCAAACTCTGTACAGATAATCACATTAGCTTGCCATCGCCGTGAAAATGCAGATACTCGGTATTGAATGTCATTGCTGTAATCAGCATCACAGCAGGAGTAATGAAAGAAGGGAAAGCATGACAAGCCTCTAGTGGTCGGCGTGAAACCACAGCAATTGCCAAAATGACACTTTAAGTATTAAAATAACTGCAAACACAATGCCTCATGAATCATTAATTTAGACATTCATCCTGTAACTCCGTGCAGCTCTCGACGCGACGAAGCCATGATAACGTCGTTCGTTAGTATCAGAAAACGGATGAAAAGACGCGTCATGTACTGACTGATTATTGTGAGATGAGAATCTTCCTTGTTTCTCTGCATTCGTTACAATTCCTTTTGAAAACACCACATTAGGAAGACTTGGAAAAGGAAGTTTTTAATTGTGTCATTCTCCACATGTTAAACAAGTTTTGTTTAGCACCTTGTTAAGAACAGTAGTTTCTTTGTTTTGCGAATATTTGATGCTATGAGCCAACAGTTTTGGCCATCGGGGATTGTTATCATCCGTATAAACAAATCGAACCAAAGCTTGGAGTTTACTAGTTACTACTAACTGTTGATATACAGTGTAGTGAAGATGGTTTCAAGCTAATTTTCAAGAACAGGTAGTTATGTTGTTAGTTATGTTATTCGTTCATTGTTAAATAGTAAACATTGCAAATGGACCACAGTGAGGAAATTTATATATTGAACATTCTTGATAAGTGGCGTAAGGTAAACTTGTTCGTTTGTTGGAATGGAAATTCGGAAGGGATAGTTTATATGTTGCTGTAGAATGTACAGGCTCTTTTTTATCTGTTACTCGAGGCCCTTCAATACGTAGGATTGAAAGTAGACTAGTTTTTCTTTTGATCTCATTGGCATAGCATGGTATTAAATTCATTTGTTTACCAGTTAGCAGAGAGAAAATTGAATTGCTCTGTAATTAGAAACTAACAAGGGCAATTGGATAAATCGATATTAAAAGTTGTCGATAATTGGGTTAATCATTGAGTATAACTGCTAGCAATATCATGAATTCCCTCTAGCCTTGTGTGGAATATACGGCGCCTCATTATGTATCATATTTCAGAGTTTATTTCTTGAAAGGTTTTTTGGGTTTTGCTACCTTGTCAGTTGTAGACAGATACAGTAGTATGACCTGCTGCCATCACATCTTGCGAATGTATACTTTTCAAGGTATATTTAAAGAATACAGAGTAATGTCTGATTTCTGCAACCTATCCAAATATTATGGATATGAAACATGAACTTAAACCATGTTTTGTCACTTCTGCTCTCTCGATTATCTTGGCCAATAGGCCGCAAGATACGTATTTTAGTCAGTATTTTATGACCCACAATAAGGTCGTTATTTGGGGTAATGGGCCTTGAGAGCCCCCAATTTTTAAACTTCGCCATGACAAATTTTCGGTCCAGCTGTTGAACTAGCCGGAAGCACATTATGGGAAAGGATCCGAAGAAATATTGTTGATATATATAAAGTAGCAAACGGTGCGTTAGTCGCTCCCAGGCCTCTATAATACACATTACACCCAGGAATGTATACACAGTAAAGCGGCTCTTGACTGACTTCTCTTTCCACGGAAGGTCAAAGCTTGTCCAACATCGACGGACACCTGAAGTATAATTTCAAAAGCGAATGATATTTAAAAGGCATTAGAGCAGTAGATAATACCGTGGCTTTTCAAAGGAATATTTCGCTGAGCTATACCCGAATCCAGATCCGTCGCCTATTGGTCTTTGTTGCAGAGCAATTTTTTGCATAACACAGAAATCACTTGCACCTCTTGTTGCAGAGCTCAACCATGGATTCATGATGTTCATGGTTCTCTCTTGACTCGATTCACATGTTTACTCTATGTTTTATCTGAGACCATTGCATTTTGTTTATCTGTTCAAACTTTGCGTCATTTAAGTCTCGATTGATCCACACATCCTTTAAGCGTACAGACGTTGTGTTTATCGGGTTAGAAGCGAACGTTGTGGTTTACTGTACCATTGACCTACATGTAATTCGCTTAAATGCCCTTCGATTGTATTCAGCGGTAGTCTAGAAGGATTTTATTAAGCGAGACTTGTTGGAGGTGGAGTTTGTTCACTATTTCGTAAGACTGTAACCAGTAATCTTCATCAGAGACCCCACATGTTTCGTGAAATAATCAAATTTATCATCCATAGTGTAAACTTCTGAAGCCTTACCTAATAATCAGTAGAGTCGAGGATGACCCAAAAGATAAGAAACTCTCGTAACAGTATGATTCACTATTGTTGAATGTGCAAGAAAAATGGGATGTCTTTAAAAGAAACAGCTGTTCTCGTCGTAATCGGTTAGATTTGTGTCGCAACTTTGTAAAGAGAGCGAGGAGAATCGTGTGCCTTGTTTGCTATGACTGGAGAAAGTTTATATGAAATCTAGCTTGTGTTTTTGACAGGATCGTAATGTCACGTAAGATCAATTTTTCATCATTTTCTTATATCGTATTTATTATTTTATTCCAGCAAGTTCTTGATGTTTTTCTTGGAGTATCTGTATCTTAAGCGTGAATATGAAGCTGTCTTTGTTTATCTTTCTCGCAGAGAATTCTAGCTATACGGTAGCAAATACTTTTATTTGTTATCTTTAACCTAGGTTTCTAAATCGAAAAGCTATTGAAATGATGCAAGACTTTTAGGTCCGCTCAACGGGCAAGGCTGAATCATTAATTGTTGTATAGGATTTATGGAGAATTCATCTCTTTTGTAACTAACAACGGTGTGTGCTTCAAATGGTGTCAAAATGGTGTGTCATAGTGTTTTAAGGCTCATTACCCACGTTCAGTAAGAAGGATGTGTTAAAACCTGCCACATTTTGAATGCAGTCACTTGTAAGCCATGACATCTCCATCTAAACTGGGGTTCTTATTAAACAGCTCACACAGTTTTTTAACTACTTTCTCAGCTGTGTCCAGGTATTTCTGAAATCATAAAGCGAAGGAAATGTCTAGTCTGTTGATACCATGCTCAACTGTATATGGCATTAGTGTACTTCTTTCTGGTCTTAGACTATATAACCACGTCATTGTAGTCCAGAAAATAGCAAAGAGGAGTTGTGAGAACTGATGTTTACGGTGGTTGCATCAAGGTCATGTCGTTACTTCATGGATTTTACACTTACTCTCCGGAAATTTCCATATTCGTTTTCAAGGATACAACCCTTCTAACTGGAAAGTATGAAATGGATGTCTTGATTCAAAATACAGTAGCCTTCTTAAGTGTTCGATGAGCCTGGATGTATAGTTATATTGCAGCATTTATTTTGAACTGTCGCGCTTTCTTTAAGTGGGAATTACTTGCCTGTGAAGTCCATGGGAACGCAACAAAATATTCTTATTGTTCAATACACAAACCTGGAATTCTTTCTACTTATTTGGGACTTTCATCGCTTTAAATCGATTAAACTACAGGCATGGAGACCAGAAACAATAAAGGGTGATTGTGCTCAGGAAGATAGCAGGTGGTCCTTACGTTAATTGTGTTTTATCTGCCACTAAATGATATTGATCCATTCTAAGCCTTCTTTTGCTAGCTGGCATCGACAATTTGCGATATTGGGGGATTTTTTGAAGTAGCTGAGCATGGAGTGAAAACAGATTACACTTTCATTGAGAGACCAGGCTGTTATAATTTGGAAATGACTTACGAGTTGAGTACGATCTCAAGGCCTTGGCCATTTCTACAAAATTGGAACCATTCATATGGGTCAGATAATTAGGTATTCCATGATGAGCGGCAATCCAGATTCATCTCGGATGTAGATAGTAGCACCGTTCCATTTAACGTTTGTAATGCTCGTTTCTGTGATTGACCAAAGATGTACTATAACGTCAACCTTTTTCGTGTAAAAATAGCTACAGCTTATTTGTTTGTTTGCCTATTCATGCCAGCATTTTCAGGGATGAAAAGGTACGAAAACTGTATGTTTTATGTCCGCACATGGATAACGGAAAGGGATTCCTAGTGTCTAATAGTAGGCGATTCTTCGTTAAAATGTCTCACGCTCAATAGCCATAATATGCAATTGAGAATGCGTAATGTTAGTCACAAGCCGACTTGTAGGGCACCATAAAGCCCTTCGATGGCTTCCTATTGAATGTCGAAGTCAAGATATGTGAATAGCTAGGGTTTCTTTGTGTTTTGTGGAGCACTGTTTAGCCTGGAGTCTCATTGTACATTGTTATTCTGTGTGTTTGATATTAACTTTGCGGTTCCCAAGTTGAGTGAATGTAGAAGTATCTGAAACACTAAGTAAGCAGATTATCAGAACCCGATTCAAATGTCGACGAACTTTCAGGTTTCGGAATCTCTATTGTTAAATATAGCGACAGTAGGGCCATTTGTGGGTGTTACTTTTAACGCTCTGTCAGCCATGGATTACTCACTTTGCCAGAGTACCAAATCCACGACAAACGATTGAGATTTTCTGTAATTTGAAGTGAAGAATTATTGAAATGTGGATCCATGCGATCTGCATCGTTATATGTATTCAAGAATCTAACATTTGGCCTCCTTATGTAATGAAGACTAACAACAGAAAAGTAAAACTATTTTATAACTTATTGTTGCAATCACATGGTAAACTTTATCGATAAGCAGTATCAGAAAAATGTGCAGCCGGTGTCATTCAGCTACGGCGTGTTACCAAAGATTGCTATGCTTTAGCCGCCCTAGTGTGGCAAACAATGCAGCCGTGACCACCCAGAAGGACATGAAGTACAATGGATTGATGACTCTATTCTTGTTATATCTTTTGTCTTTAGGCCCCAATGAATCCAACATGGGGAACAAACATGGCAGCCCCTATGCGCGAGCGGCTCCAGGGAACGAGGAGTTGGCCGCCAAGGAGTTTCTTGCACAAAAGTTTGTCGACAAGCACACTAGCCCCAAAGTCTCTACGAGTGGTACGCCCGGCCAAAATGGTTCTGCATTTCCTACAAAACAGAAATCGAAGACGAAGGAAGTCAAGAGTGGAAAAGTGGCACCAGTTGTCAAGGTATCACCTGTAAGGCCTCCAAAAATAACCCGCACTCCATCTATTGCTTCGGATACGTCAAGCTATGTTTCAGTTTCGGAACGTGAAAGAGAGAAAGAAGACGAAACGGCGAAAGCCCATGAAAACCTTAAGAATCAAGTTAATCATTTACGAAATACTTTAACATCAAAGCATCGTACTTTGGAAGCTCTTGCGGTTGTCATTCAGCATTATTCAGAGAAGGTAAGAGTTTAAAGTAAGCTCCAATGTTTGTCAATGCTTATTTAAATAAGCAGTAATAGTCGTATGCATTGATCAAAACATTCTTGTAGTGTAGTTAGTAGAAAGTTGAATATTGTTGCCAGGCGCATTCTAGTCTAGTGGACGTATTCTTGAAGGTGCGGCGATGCAACGACATTCACAGTTTGGATCCTTGAAAGCAGCGACATCATAGATTTGTGGCGATTTCGTGACGAGTTGGTGAAGAGGTGGTTACCAGCATGCTAGTATTAGATCATAGGCTGTGGGTTAATCATTGAATCTGAGCTGCAACACAGCCCCTGTATTGTTTAGCTTTGTAGTCATAATGTTTTTGACAACCTAAAGTATAGAATGCAGTTCAAGGTATACAGGACAACTGGCCAAAGTTAACCTCCGTTTGCTGATGCAAATTAGGCGATCGAGACTGATTTGTTTTTGTAACTCTTCTTCAGGTCGATGATGAACACCAGAGAAATGACGAACTAGAAAAAGAGCGAATTTCTCTGCAAGAAAATGTTGCATCAAAGGAAAACGAAATAGGTAAGCACTTTGTTTAATGTATGAAGCTGTATCAAATAGGCCTGTTTCCTCAATAGCTTTGACTGTGTCGACTTGCATGATTTCGAAATCTGGCTTGTAGATGCCTAGGTAATACCAATAAAGATCGACACAAACAAAGAAGAATGAAAATCGAAGTACATAAATATTGCAGTAGCGACCCCCTGTACCACACATGTCCACAGGTGCTGTATTTATACTAATTTACTATCAAAATGTCCCCAAACATTTCAGAAGGAAATTGGGTTCTATAATCAGCAGAATCCTAAAGGAAATGATCAAAGCCTCTTATTTACCCAATTGTAATTATCGCAATTAAGATCCACAGGGGTCTATTTGGCGAGGCCTGGTAGCTGCCATAGTGACGGTTATGAATTATGCACACTAGTTCTTTCCCTAGCTGTGCCAGTGACGTTCTAATGGTTTAGTATCTGACCTTGGTTTTCTGTAGCGTCGTTCGTTGATGGAATGCGATTCTTCTATTAGCAGAACATGGCGTTCTTTAGATCACTTATTAATAATGCAAGATGTCTGATATCTGAGAAAAAGGTTTTATAAATGCAAGCCGTGCCTTGATTAATTTTCTTATCCGGACTAACGTACAAGCTATATCGATTTATTACTCGTCTACTATATCACCCACTTGTTTATAAGGCAGACTGTGTATCATTCATTGCTTAACCGTTAAGAGACGCTTAGGTTAGTTTTATTTTGAAAGGAGAAACTAAACAATCCCTTTACTCTACAAGAACCTCTTGTTTCAAGGATTTCGTTTGGGAGCTATAATGCAATTGTTTCGTCACCCCAAATCAGATTGCTGTTTAGATAGTTAGATGCATTTAAACACTTTTAACACCATGACCATTTTTACAGGGTTTAGGTGACTTGTGATCTGTTAACTGCCTGTCGAGAATCTAAATCTAGATCTCTAGACCAGTAACGGGCTAGTAAGAACATGTCACATACCCTGTTGTGAACACCTTTTCAACCATTTAATTTGTATGAATTAAAACCGCGTTTACATGAGAGCGGATCCAGATGGATCCGGGCCAAAACTGGTACGATCGGCCGTGCGTTTACAGGAGACCTAATGGATCTGATCCCATTTGGATCTGCTATCCATACTCGTTTGGGCTCTGATCGAAATTGAGGTTACAAAATTTCCAATATGCGATCTATTCCGTAGGAATAACATGGCTCAAATGATACTTGTGACAACCGACCTTCGTTTATCTGAATCTATGTCAATCTTGATGAAAAGAAAGAACTAAACAAGAGCGAGATCAACAGCGCAGCTCAG
>JAAAKL020011014.1:0-13956 GCA_010016065.2 Carybdea cf. marsupialis auct. non (Linnaeus, 1758) | reverse complement strand
GTCAGCACTGGCGAACACTTGTGTTGCAAGTTGGCTCTACGCACCGCACGGTGCTCGAGGATTAGTGAGTGTGAGTGGTTTAAACACAAATGTTTAGAGATAAATAGTACCAAGACTCAAGCTATGGCCATAGGTCCAACACTTTATAACTATGATTTTATTGTTGACAATACCACTGCAAAACAATTAAGATTCTTGGTGTCACATTAGATCGTAAGCTAAATTATCTTAATCATATTAAAGAATTTAGTGTGTAAAAGTTTATAAAAGTTTACACAATCAAGCACCAAGATATATTCAAGAATTCTTTAATATCAATATGATCCAGAACCCCTCCTAAACGGCTCGACCGATTTTGCTGAAACTTTGAACTATTTTTAGCTATGGGTAGGCGCTCTAGAAGTGCTATCTAGATTTGGACTACCTTGGAAAACATTTTTAGTTGTTTTCCGATTTTTCGTTTTTCTTCGACGAATTTAGAAAAACGGCCAAGAAAATTGTGGGATGACTTCAAAATTGAGGTCTACCAAAAATTTCATGTTGCCATAGACATTATACATTTTTGATTTGATTCAATTATAAAATACAATAGTGACAATACCACTTATAAATGCTTTTAAAAATACAAAAAGAAGAATTAAAAAGTCTTCCCGAGGGCCCCTTGTGAGCGAAGCAAACCTAAGCGAGAGTAGGCCGCCGTAGGCGTCCTTTACGCGAGTATAATATAAGTGATGTTTATTTCCCCGCGTATTGTGTGTGCTGTTTGTTCCTAAGACAAGAGAAATTGCTTTTATTATTGTGTGTTTTCCTCTTTACTTCTGATGAAATTGCGAAAGTCATGAAGGAAGGAGGAGTATACATTTGACCTTAGAATTTTTTTCCTGCTCTCTCAATCTCTCTCAAACATTGTTTCGAATCAACTTGCAGTTTATCGAAAGAAAAAAATCAAGCTGAACCAGATGCCAGAAGCACTAATAATACATACAAAGGAATGTGGTAAGTGGTGTGCTCAGAATAGGAAAAGTTCTCTAAACAATCATTAAGGAACGTACAAGTCTTAATTCACGACAAGAGTAAAGTGGTTGTTGTGGAGGTGGGACAAACAAGAAAATGTTAAGCTTTTAACAACTACCGAGAGGAGTTCTTACTTTCTGATAAAGTGCAAGATTTTGTTTTTTATTTTCTTTGAAGGTATTGGCGCTGCCTCGAGCAAAAAATATTTGTTACTTATACTTTCAAACTCATTTATCAAGCAATTTTTATACTATGCCGGCCGTAGTACTTCTTATTCTTATACTAGTTTGGAAAGAGGAACATGACTGGGAACATAACTCTCGCCTTTCACTAGCTACACACATTCTTTGATGAAATGTAAGTCAACATAAGCTTAAAATGAATGTGTACCCCCGGTTGTGAAAATCTGGTTTCACTCGCAACTTGCTTGGATAACGTCACCCGTTTTACTCTGTTGTTGCCATCCTCTCTTGCATGCAAGATCTCCTACGTAACCCAGACCAAAAGTGATGGATTGTACCTGACGTACTTATGTTTACCCAATTGAGCAGGTGCTACATTTCAGTCTTATACCGGGAATCAAACAGTGGCTATTCTGTCTTACTCCAAACTATTGTTCTGTCTGCACATCTTATCCTAATCAATTTGAATACCTCGTTCGTGATAATCGATAAACAAATTATGTAAATAAATATTGACAAGTATCTTAAGGGGCATTAACTGACGAACCACTACTGATCTGTCTCATTCGTTTACTAATTGTCGTTTGTAATGTGATAGCTTATCTACGAACTGAGGATGTACCAATGCTATGAAACGGGAAAATGGGGGTACACTGCTGTCACCCTCAGAATAATAGTGGTAATGAACCCAAGTGTGGCCAAGAATGGATTAAAATTTCAATTGGGCAAGGATAAATTTTTCGGAAAACTTTAAAATTGGGGTTGATTGCTTTTTTTTAGGACAATGGGATATTAAATTTTAATGAATGTCTCAAGCAGTTATAATTGTGATGATACTAATACATGAAAATAAGCTTGAAATTTGAAAATGACATTCGCTGACTGTATTATTACAATTATATTATGTGAGGTTAGATGAAGATGGAATGCAATGTTGAAGTTTACGTTTGGTTTCCAAGGGTACCTAACATTTAATTTTTGGACCGTTGCCCCGATTTTGATCTTGGGTCTAAAGGGTGTGGCTGCCATATGACCATATGATTAATTGCCAAAGCTATTATTGTTTTTCAATAATCTACGTATGAACGAAGTTTAAAATATTCCTTGTATGAGGAATTTTCGATTAGGCGTGCCTCTTCATCCTATATTGATCATCTCACTTTCATAAAATGGTACGGGCTTTACACACTACACAGTAACATTAGGTGTGTATCAACACCACTGCTCACATGCCTGGTTTTGTTTCATACGCTCCACCATTGTTTTATATTATGATATCTAGCCCTTTTAAGGCTCGCCTTCAAACCACTATTATCTCCTTGCCATTTATCATTAAGGTAATGATCTTAGTCCATTGTAACGTGTGTCAAAAATTTTCACGCACTTAATCGTGTAGAGTGTTCGCAATACATGATGACGGTTGCACATAATCTTTCTATGCATTTGCGATATTCTATTGTTAATAATTTCAGTGAATTTGGATTAAAACATATTTTCCAATAACTATGGCCACCGGGCACTGTGGTTCTCCGGAGATTTTCAATCAAAATTTAATCAAGTAGGTCAAACAGTTTTTAAGGAAAATAGAGACAAGTACCATGGAAAAAGATGAAACAGGCCGCCAAATCCGTCATGACGCAAGTACCAATTTTGCCCTGTTGTGATAGTCTCGTTCTGCATTCCCCTCTTTTTACAGGATGCACCCATTACAGATTTTGTATTTCTATAGATGCACAAAAATCGGATTGATCGATATCTTAAAATCAAACGGAACGTTTGACTGACCGCAGTTTATGTGTTAGCGAACCCACTCAGAGTTTCAACTATTGAATTTTAAAGAATGCGGACAAGACCTAATAGAAGCTGCTGCCCACACGTAACAGCCAACTGTAAGGTCAAAAGTGGGGATTCATGCAGAACGAGTGCTATGAGATAATAAGGGCATAGAAGCAATGTTAACCTGAGATTAACCATTTTTCGACACAGGAAACATGACCAAGTAAGTAGACTCCCTTGTGGATCGGGGGACAGACCTCATCAAGTACTGTGGAATTAATGACTCGGTAAACAATTCAGGAAATCTGATTGCCATCGGCAGTTCATGTGGTTCAAACATTAGGTACGTTTTCTTCGACTGGTCTGCTAACCAGAGTACTTTTGATTTCGGGAACTTCCGTCATACATCATGAATCCCAACACACATCAACGTGAGTATGCACTGACATTTTTCCTTGGGATATCCATTGGAGTTCTGTTTACAGTTATCTACATGGAATTATCAACATACAAACCTAAGACAGTCTGCGTTGACAGCTCCATGTTCCGCAGCTTGAGTATAAGTAACGTTCACTTTCATGAGTATATGCACAGGACAGAAAATGTACCGAAGGGTCATGTTACCGCCATGGGCCCAATAATTTTCAATGACTTAGACAAATTACACTCGAAAGGTGGAGATCTTGTAGCACGTCAAATGGCCAAAAACATACGAATTCTCTGCTGGGTATTAACAAGCCCAAGCACACTTAAAGTTAAAGGACAAGCTGTCAAGGACACTTGGGGTAAGCGATGCAACATCCTAATTTTCATGAGTTCAAAAGAGGACAAGGAATTTCCAGCAGTAGGTCTAAACATCCCCGAAGGACGAGAGAATTTATGGCTGAAAACCCGTGCTGCTTGGAAATATGTATACGAGAAACACCGAAACGATGCAGACTGGTTCGTAAAAGGAGACGACGACTCTTTCGTGATCGTGGAGAACTTGAGATTACTCGTTTCTAAGTACGACACTAATAAACCGTTTTATTTCGGACGGTGGTTTAAACCTTTCGGAGGTTACAATAGCGGCGGGGCTGGTTATGTCTTTAGCTTGGAAACTTTGAAAAGATTTTACAAAATCCTCAAAGACCCTAGTAAATGTAAGCTAAAATCCTTTGCTGAAGATGTGGAAGTAGGAGTCTGCTTACGAGCAATTGGTGTTTCACCTTCGGACTCGAGAGATGAGCTCCAAAGGGAAACTTTTCACCCTTTCGCTCCAGAATACCATCTGATTCCTGGATCAATTGCACAAGACAATTGGCTGTATCAATACAACAGATTTCCCGTCGTGAATGGAGGAAACTGTTGTTCAGATCATACTGTGACTTTTCATTACATAAGTCCACCTCAGATGTACATTTTAGAATATATGGTATACCATCTTCACCCTTATGGAGTTAATCATATCGAGCTGGAAACTGTTAAACGGTTAGGCAGGTTCAATGAAAGACAGAAGGTAAATGGTACACGCAAGTCTTCTACAAGTAGGTAACCATAACCCTTAAGCAACCTTATGTACCAGATTACAGACTATTTGGTATGAACACTAGTATTTTTCCAAGGGATATTGAAGATAATTCAATGGTATTCACACAACTGTTTTCTGTTGTTTCTCAAAAAAAGTAAAATATTAATATCTAGTTGCTGCTAGTGTTAGTGTAGTTTCAAAAGGGATGCCATATATGTGAAAGTGGCACATACTCAACAGCAAACATTTGAAACATGGTCACCTAAAAGGAGTAATCAGGTTACTGACCAAGTTTACATCAAGTCCTAACTATGAATACCAGAGTTCCTGGACAACTAGATCAGCTGCAATGGAATGAAAACACTGTGATTATCAGATAAACTTCAGTTTTAAAGAGTTTTTGACTTAAAATAGTATTTTGTTAGCATTAGTCAATTTCGAAATGAGTGTACTTAATAGGCCAACTATGAACAAAAATTTAGTGTTGGTTGTAATTAGATTGACAGAGTGTAACAATATTTCCAAAGTATAATAGGATAGGTTATGGCATTTATTTGCCATTCATCTTAAACAGTGCTGTTAAGTGGAAATGTAGGGGTTTGTGCTGCTATTAGTAAGTGTATATTTCCTATGACAGGTTTATGTTGTGAACAAACCATCTCTTATTGTGCACTGCTTCAAGTGTCAGTGGTGAGTTGGATTCCTGATAATGTTGCTCTATCTCAGTTATATTTTGTTTACTCTAAGACAAACAACTAGTGCTGCTACCAGTGAAAGTGCGAATTGTGATAATGTATTGTATCTTATGGGCTTTATATTATGTGTATGTGTCAACTATCTATGTACGCAATGTGGAAACCACTAAGATGGCTCTTAAGTAGCAATGCCAGGGGCAATGTTCAGAATTCAGTTCATTCTCTTTCCTTTGATTTAGGTCAATTTTCTGCTATCCTATTTGTAGGAGTATCATTATTTAAGAATCCTATTCCACATTTTCTATGGCTCTACAGCTTAAAAGAGTTTGCTGCTAGATCTTCATTCATCTCATTGGAGATACCTTGAACTGTGCTGAGTTTTGTCTAGAACAACTTTTTTCAGGGGATTTTCATAGATGTTTTATCAATGTTAATATCCAAGTGGGTTCATGGAGACAGTTCAAGTTTGCTGTTTTACTTGTAATTGTTTATTCTTCCACAATAGTTAATTACTGCTAGTGTGCACACTCTGCATTGAGTTTTGTGTATCCTACATGAGATCCCATGTTTCCCGCTTCTACTGATGTTCCATTTTCAGTGAATGGAAATGACCAAGGGTAGCATCTATTGTGATTGACATGATATATGTAACTTACTTAAATGCAGGTGAAATTTATATTTGTCACACCAATATCTGTAGGAATACAATTGATGATCTTGTAGCAAGGGGGACTACTGCACTACTCCTATTACATTGTCATGACCTAAGAATACAAAGGTATGACAGCACTGGTTAGTTGATAAAGGTAGTGATTGTTTCGTTTTGGTCCAAGGCTGTGAATGCTTGAGCACAAGGTTTATTCACAATCATGGTTCATTTGATGGTAAAATGGTATACTGTGTATACTTTGTTTTAGAGAAACTGCTACAGTTACAACAAAAGTTTCACATTCACACAGAAACCCTGGAAATGAATTCAGTTATACTGTTATTAGTTAAAATATAGTGATTAAAATACTATGTAAAGGCTTGTGGTCTGCTGAGATTGCTTTCCACAGCAACTTTTATTAAACAGTGTGGATAGTGTTTGGTGATAAAATCTGAGATACCTGTAAGGATTATTACATTTATGCTTAGATTGTCAAATCAGTACATGGCATTTCAAGTTATGTTCATTGTCTATAAGTGTAAAACAGTAGAAGCACAGAGTTTTTGGTCAATAATGTAAAAGTAGTCTGTTTCACAAAGTTTTCATGTTTGACTGACCTTCACATTTGATACTGTATTATTTTTTTGTTTATTGGTATATTACATAAGTAGTTTTGCAGGCCTGCCAACTCTCATGGTTCTGCTATGAGTCTCACAGTTTTTTGTCTTTGCTCAAGGCCTCATGACAAGACTCCTCAATCTCATGACTTTGCAGGGAAAATCATTTTAAAATGAACCATTAGCTGTAAACTAGAATAATGAAAACTTTCTGGAAAGCTAGTAAAACAACCTTATAAAGTTACAAGTGAATAAAGCAGAACTCAACACTGTCACATTTGTACTTGTGTTTACTACTTTTCTGCTGATTTTCCCCCTGTTCCTAGGCCTCCGCTAGCAATTTTATGCAGTGTCTATGTTAAGCAGTTCCCGGATCTTAATCCTATGACGTTTACCCCTGTAGTCTTTGCAAGCAGATGTGCAGCCCAAGAAAACAAAGTAGAATCTCACTATTTTTGTAGAATCTCCAGATATTTTTCCATGGGTATCCGGATTCTCCTTTAGTAGGGGTTGGCAGGTCTGCTGTTGATATTGTTGATATGGTTTTGATGGGATAAATAGGGCTCAGAGAGACAATTCCACGTCACAATCATCTTATTTTAGTGTAAGATTTTGTGGTCAGTATTGAGTCCAATAAAGTATCTTAGAACCAAGACACTAATACATTACACTATAGTACAATTGCTAGAACAGCATCAGAGATCGATGGTATTAAAATTAGCTATGATTTGAGAAACAAGGATGAAAGAATGTCTCAACAAAGCAAAACCTTAAAATATGCACAAAAAGGTTTGAAAAGGAGAGTTAAAAGCATCAAGTTGCAAGTAGAAAAAATTAGGCACCTCAAGTTGATTTTATTTCCTTATTTTTGTAAAAAGATGTAAAGCCATTTGCTCTTCCTATCATGCCAACTAATACAATGTCTATAGACAGACAGGTAGTCTTTTTTATTTTCTTGACGTTCTAAAGGTTAACTACTTCAATATGTGAATATCATGCATTTCATTTATTATGTATTAGGTATGAATGTAAGGGCATCAACTGGTAGGTCAATACGTATACCAGCAATGCACTGACATAACAAACAGTGAGGCAAGGCCTCAGTGTTTTTGTTCTTATGACTCATGTCTACTCTTTTAGTAGAGTTGAGAAGAACATCTAGTTATTGTAGGTGTTTGACTTTACATGATGATGCTCATTTAAAGCTTTTGTTACAATTGAATGATTTGTTCATAGTTGATGGCCTTATGTACTAACAAACAAGTATCATAGTAATGCTTTTTCAACTCTGTGAAGCTTGTTATTCACAAGTTAAGCACTTGTTACTAGTTGTCTTCATAATTACAAAGATGAAACTTTTGTATGTTCATAGATATAGTAGTATACACTGTAATTTATTTATTAACATTGAGTAGTTCTATTTATGTCACATATGAAAGTTTAATTGTAAAAGTGTTAGTTGAATAAGATCTGATTACTATGTTTCATTGTATAGTGTATCTGTTTGTCGCCCATGTACTTGGGATGTTTTACATGTGCCTGTCTTTATCTGGATGAAGTGTTTCCAATGGTGAAAATATAGGTTTTAAGTTCAGCTAAGGCTACTTTATATAGCATAAAACGATATAACAGATTAATTTTGTGTAAGACATCAGCTTATCAGTTGTCAGTGCAACCTTACAATTGTGAGTAACATGGCTTACACCATTTGATTACTTTAAAATATGCTTCACTAATAGTCACTATTGCAGCCTAGGCACAGATCTAAATTTGCTGTGTAGTTAGCGTTAGTTATCGCAGACAAAGCTAACATAGGAAGCCTGATGTGCTGAAAGTTGTTTGCTAAGTATGAAAAAGCACAGTATTGTTTCCATATGGATATTGTCAACTGCATGTGAAAGCTGTAATACAGTTTAGATAGTTTGTTGGTGGTACAAAACAGTAACACTGCACGAAATAGCTAACATGTTTTCGCTATTTCGTGCAGTAATACATTTCAGTAATCGAACAGATCAAGGTTAGGTATGTTATGCAATATTTGAGTTCATCATCAGACGTATATACTCAGGCAGACACACTGTCAATCATGGAATACATAGTAGTTGGTTCCATCACACACTGGATTACATCAAGTCTTGTTATTCCTACAGACATTAGTATCTGTCAAGCAGAGATACAGTTCTTCATAAAATTGACAAACGGAAATAGTGAATTTTTTAAAGATTCTTCATGATATTTTCAAAAACGCAACATTTTGAATTCTCTCTCTGCTCGATAACACTCTGCAAGTTTCAATGGACGGATTGATGCCATAATGGTAGCCCTTTGATGGTCAAGTCACATGGTGCAGCGATAGCTTAGTATTGGATGTGGATGTCTACTGGTGGAGGATTGGTAGCTTGATGTGGAAACTCTGCAGAGAGAAAGAGTGACGTCACAATTTTGAAAATGTTTGAGTTATGGAAAAGATGCTCACTTTTCATGTTGCCCTATTAGTAAGAACGTCAGTGGCCACTATTGAGAGTGATTCCCTCTCCCAACACTGGGATACCATTTTAAATTTCTTTAACTAAACGTTATTATTTGGTGCTGGATCTTAACGTAGGGATCCAAGGAATATTACCCCAGTTTCGACCAGAGATTTTTAAGATTCAAACGCCTCGAGTTTAAGCACTATATACACTACAGGCCTGGTATTTTGTGAAACAGTATATTCCAGGGTTGCCTTTAGATATCTGGAGTCAAATCGTACTATTGCCTAAACGTTTGATTTGTGGCGTCATCACTTTCCCTTCGCATAGAGACGGGGATTGTTATCATCTCAGCTGGCATAGCTCGATTAGTGGGTAATGCCACAAATTCGTGGGTCTCAAGTTTAAATCCCCGGGGCAACATATTTTGTCTATCTCTAGTATCTCCTTAAATGCTTAAGTGCCCTTTGCTTACTTGTACAAAGGCATTGCTAAAGATCTACCTCGACACACCCTATCAGTAAGCACAATTCTTCAAGACACTACGTGCGAACAAGTAGTAATCCACAGACTCTTATCTTGCCGCGAGAAGACATTCTCACCCATTTAATACCGAACTGCAAATGGACACTGGCATGATCACTTGCTGCATATTTACGTTAACAGTGTTCCAGTGACGGCAAATGAATCCGCAACTCAGTTGATGCTGTGTCAAGTTTAATTGACTTGTGTTCTTCAAGTCACCACAATTCACATATAGAGTACAGTGTGTCGTCGCTGGCAACTGTGTTTTACTGAAACATGACCATATTCGCTTCTTTGAAATATTCTTGCTACATTGTGATAGCTGAGAAATCTGATTAAACAGATTGTTGGTTCTAAAAAATTTAAAGATAGCATGAAGCAAAGTAGTAAACATATTTGATCGATAAGCTATTCGCCGATTCTCTTCAGTCGATCTACATTGGGAATGAATAATACACAAAGAATCTATTTATACAATATTAAGGATCGAACAGTTATGAAAAACAAATTTGATTGGACGTACACTAACAAAGGAGAAGAACAATAACAACAGATGGCGCCTAAGCAATGCAACAAACAATATTATTATAATTATTACAACCAAACAATACTATTATAGATGTGAGATTTTGGAATGGTGTTGGGAAATAGAAGTACAACTTGTAATAAGCAGGGGAGGTGTTGCCTTGAAATAAAGACGTAATACACTTACCCTTGTGGTAAAATTACACTAAAACGAAGTATGCCGTAATCTCCATAATGTATAGTGGTAGTTCAAATCTATCGAGAGTGTTAAGTTTTTGCTCCAAAAAGAGATCTAGACACAGTACTCCTTTAGGGACACCAAAAATGTGCCTTTTGTGTGAAAGTAATGTTTTATGAAGGGGAAATACCCAATTTTGCTTTTGGTCAAGGGAGATGCAAGGCCAAACCAAGACGCACTGAATCTTTAAATGGCTGAAGCACGTTTCGCATTTTATCCCTTATCCCTAAAAGGGCATAAGAAAATCGACTGGAACGTAGAATTTTTCACTTTTTTTGCAAGAAACCGTAATGAATTTAATATGAGTGTTCATGGAAGTCAATATTTAAGCATTTTTGGAATATTTATATACACTTTCCTTTATGCTACCTTAGTTTAATGTGATAGATCACCACAGACGGTTTAATATTTCTGTTTTTTAATTATCCGTAGAAAAGTACTTAAGCATTAAAGGATTCCTTAAGATTCCGAGGGATACATTACCACCACAGCTTCCTAAAAATGTTTGTTTGCAAGTTTCATTGGAAGACGTTACAATGAAAGACGTTGCTGGAATACCTTTGGAAGTGAAGCAACTCACTCTTGGTTCCGGTTCCCTTACATCGGGAATTTTGCCTTACCTACTCAGAGCCCCAAAACCGGACAATTCAGTAATAGAAGCGAACTTAAGGAGCACTATTTACCTTCGTAATTGTAAGGAAACCGACAGACTGCAAGACGGTGATTACCATACTACGAAGGCATACCCCTTGTTGCAAGCAGAGTTGAACAAAGAAAGCCATGACATAAATATGGAGCTAGAGAAATTTATGAAAGTGAAGGAGCCGTTAGGTACGAGTGTATAAACGTTGCTATTTATCTGCTGTCATTTTGTGCATTATTTGGTTTATACATGCCGTTTTTCTTATTTTTCTTATCTTCTTTCCCCCCTTATTGGTATCTTTGTACTTCCTCCTTGTTCCTTTTTTTTTATCGTTTCCATCTTCTTCTGCCCCTTGCCTCTGCGATTTTTCCGTGTTGTTGTTTTCAGGTGGGTCATGTCATCATTGGTTGTGTTTTTGTCTCCCCATTTTTGTTTTTCCTGCAGGCCCCTTCCTTTTTTAAGCAGAGTTCTTTCTTTTCGACTCTGTGTTACCCATTATAACTTCATGTTAGACGTTTCCTTTCTGTGGTATCCACCTAAAGCCCATTTATATTTCACGGAATACAAAATTACGGTGCATTAGCTTCCATCACAATATCTATGTGTGTATTGTTACATAGAGACTGCACGTTGCACGACGTTGCCATTAGTAAGTTGCCGTTTTGCAAATTTTTTAATCTTGATATGAACAAATAGTTTCTTCGTTCACACTCTCAAAGTGTAAAAATTCCTCTGAATAATAAATGAGGGGCCTGTAATGGCTGTGTGGCCGTTGATGACTTTGGGGTATGATCCTCTCCGTTCACGAGGCTGCACCTTGAGCTCAAACCCTTTTTGAGATCGTGCACTTGCTTTCAAGTCCACTCGGTGCAAATGGCTAGCAAAGCTCTAATTATAATCGGAGTAAGAGCTTTCCCGAGACTTCAACAATTAGTTTCGAAATTTTCGTTAAGTTATGGAGAGCAAATTAATGGGGTTTATCAGAGGTCGAGAAACAACGGAATTATATTCAGTTCTGGTTAATGAGTTGCGCTGGTGATGAAGGTCGGGAAAGTTGAGGACCGTTGCGGTTGAGGTGTTTCGGTACTCAGAGGGAGAGCACGTATCCTTGCTTGCCCTTACTTAAGAGTGTTCTACGGCTTGGTACGGTAGCCGGTGTTTATTTTGAAATGTCAGTGGGCACCCTCCTCCTGGCGTTCATGTCAGCTTTTCCAAAACAAATTGGGGGATACAGCCATTGAATAGAGGAATATTCCTAAATATTTTATATGCACGTAGGAGATTAGCTGGACTCACTGAAACTCAAAGACCACGTTACTCCAGTTTTCAGTCTTTTTAGGTTGCAATCTTTGTCGTGTAATCTCGAAATCACCGGTCCTCTCGCCACTGCCGGTTTTGGAAAGGGGGACTCTGTGCCATAAAGTGATTTGGGGGCCATTCAGTGTCATTGAGTGTACTGAATGAATTGATATTCGGGGGGCTCAATTTCTATCTTAGGTGCGGGGCCCTGTGCCGCGGTACGGTCGGCACCCCCTTAAAACCGGCAAGGCTTCTCGCATGATAAGTTTTAATTCAGTAGACAAGTATTGATGCTTTTTTGTCTTCCTTGTAAAGTTATGCCTCAACCTTTCATCTTCCACACTACCTGTTTCATTCTAGACAATAAAATGAAAGTTTATGGGAAAGTCATGCTAAATCCTCCGAATCGAGTTCTTGAACCAGGACAAAAAACATGCCTGCATGTGGTCGTGGAAGATACCACAGAACTCGATGAATACGCTCTTACGTTGGGAAGCGTAAAATTTGCAGTGAAACCAGAGGATGTAGCTACCGGTAACATAAGTTACGAGATATCTGACTCTATGCCAAGTAAAAATGCCAGAGATGTTAATGTACGTGCACAATTGTACATGCGATCATGCTCAGAACCAGAACAATTGAAGAGTGGGGATTATTTGACAACCGATGCATTTTTACTTGACTTTTCTGACATGGATGCCAAAATGCAAGAGAAAGATATCATACTAAATGTTTTTAGGAAGGGTGAGTGTTGCCAGATGTAATTACGTCTTTTATCTGTGGTTCCTTTTATTACCTGGTTGTGTTGTGTAGCTATGCCCTTGATGCTAAATCGCCTAAATTACAAGAGAAAATGTGGAGTGGTTTGTTTTTTGTAATGCCGTGAAGAGGTCGATCTGACGTGGTGGTTCTAGAAATGGTAGGCTGCAGTCACAGGTAGTGTTAAATTTTTGGCAGCGTCAAAAGCGTAACGCTTATCCTGTTAAAATACTTACCACTTGATATCACTTCATAAAGCACTACCGTTCATAAGGGAGATGGGGCTAATGCCTCCACTTTCTTCTAGGATAAGTAGAAAAAGTCCGTATCGATGGACATATTGATCCCATTTGGCCAATCTTTTTTGGAACCTTTATGACTTTGCCACATTTCATCAGGAGTGTTTTAAAAACTATAATCCGAAAATTTGCTAATAGTGACGTCATAAGTATTCCGCACGATAAAGAGTCAAACAAAGCGAATTGTGTAGGGACAAACCCCGTGAAAGTGTTTTTGCTACAATTCATAAAAATTTTCTACGATTTTGCTAAAATTAATAAAATTTTCTACGATTTTGCTAAAATTAATAAAAATTTCTACGATTTAGCTAAAATTAATAAAAATTTCTACGATTTTGCTAAAATTAATAAAAATTTCTACGATTTTGCTACAATGCAATCAATTCTATGTTTAATACCGTTTAAACGTAGATGATATTCGTATGATCAATTTTTGGGTGGTAGGCGATATTCCAATAATGGATTGTTAAGGGTATTGATATGCCAGTAATCGTCCTGCTGTGCTGTAAGTTCACTTTTACTTCCAAAAATCGATTAACATTTTTAGACCTAATAGATGAATCAACATCTGGGTCACTTTTCATACCTCAATGACACTTATCATTGAAGTTGATAGCTTTAGTTACTAGCCAAAAATTCCCGGAGATTTCAAAATAGCCAGTGTTGTTAGTATTTGCGTTTTTCTGGGTGAATTAATGAATTGGATAGTCTATGTATTCCATTTGACGTTATCAAGAATTGTGTTCTTCTTTCA
>JAAAKL020011013.1:0-13956 GCA_010016065.2 Carybdea cf. marsupialis auct. non (Linnaeus, 1758) | reverse complement strand
AATCAAAGTCAGGTGCTCAACCAAGACATCAACATCAACATCGACAAGGACAAGGATAAGGACAACGACAACGACAAGCCTTATCCCGCAGTGGGAACCAGGCTTAAAAGTATGAGAAATACTATAGTATTTCCAGCATTTGTTTTGGACTGTCTTTTTGTCAATTGAACGCGGGGCCAGCTTATACTTCTTGTACTTCATCAGCTGTTAATGTTGGATATACATCCTTTAATTTCACCGTTCTACAATCCATCTTTGAAGTCTCGTGATAACAACCCTCTCGTCTGTTGTTGTATGTGGATGGTGAGAAGTGAAAAAGCTCCACTTGGATTCAGATATTTCATTCGCCTTACGTTCATATTTTATAATTATAGTTATATCCTATCTTACAAACAGATCTTGAATTGTTAAAAAGACATTCAGAAGAAGGTGCAAAAATGGGATTCACAGGTGAGTGGCTAAAACTATCAGTGTCTTTTTATCAATATCAGTCAAGATACTTACGTGTTATTCTTTCTAGTTATCTACAAATTGTGCTGATAAAATACTCGGCATTAAAACGTGGATAGGACACCTATAATTGTTGTTACAACAACATGCACAATCTCAATGTGTGTACATTTGGTATAAATTTTCATTTGTATACGTGTTAAACATTAACGTAACTCCGTCAAAGTCGACAATACAATTTTGGAATTGTGGGCTTGCTAAGGATTTCACTAACCTGCCAAAGAAGAAAAGAAGATTTTTCTAGTGTGCAACAAAAGCAGGTCTTACGAATCATAGAAGATGATTCTAGTTGAATTCATTTTTGATACACTTCAGAACTATGGAACTGAACCATGGCGTGTCAAACATGTTTCGATTTGGTCCTGGAAATTACCACTCTTTTACGTTAGGAGGTACCTTTGAAGAAGGTGTGTTTAGTCCTTTGTGCTAAACGCTTAAATGTTAACATCATCAAATATGCACTAATATATCAGTGACTGTTTTATCAGATGAAAATTGCAATGCATTTAAATCTATGATCTACTTTTGGACATCTACTGCTTTTTGCCTTGAATAAAATTGGAATTAGGACATTTAAATCAATCAGGGTGTTTCTTGAAGGCAGTGAATTGTACTGTGTTTGTCTTCAGTTTACAAGAATATAACCTGATGCCTGAAGCAAGTTTGTGAGACTATGTCCAGTCTGTTAGATAGCTACAGCGTTAATGATACGTTAGCGTACTTTAAACATACACTGGACGAGCAGGTAAATAGATATTCCGTTTAGGTACCTTACGCAGAAGATCGGACTCTTTTATTAAAAGCAATACTCGACGTAAGGTTAGTGAACAGCAAACTTTTCAATCGAGAGAGGAACACTTTTGGAAATTGGAAATGAGGCGGAGTGTGGAATATATTTTTAATATCATAATATCAATATTTTTAAACAATTTTTCCCGGAAGATGTGGACGATCTAAAAAATTTGGCTGGAAGTGTATAAAAAGAAAGATTTGTAACATGTTTGTTGATTGTTTAAAAATAACGACAAAACTCTTACACAGAAAGAATATGTATTTTTTATTTTAAATATATATTTTTTATAAATCTTTCAGCCGTTTCAATCTCCCTTCTGTGGCGTCAAATACCTCGCGAGCATTATTATGTACCTAAGATCGAAATTTCGCCATTAGCAATATAGTATCTTTTTGAAGAGTGGCGTTTGTTGTCGGATGGCAGTATAGGAGATATTTTAACTCACTGCACTTATCATTGTAACACTAGATTATACAATAATTTGATAATGATAGTGATTATTATAATGATGTTGATGATGATAATAACTGTGATGATGATAATGGTGATAATCGTGATGATGGTGTTGATGATGGAGATGATGCTGATGATGGTGATGATGATAATGATGATGGTAATGATAATGGTGATGATGATGATAATGATGGTGGTGATGATGATGATGGTGGTGATGATGATGATGATAATGATGGTAATGATGATAATAATGATGTTAATGATGATGATGGTGGTGATGATAATAATGACAATAATGATAATGAAGAAGATGACGAAGACGATAAGTAATTCAAGTAGATAGAGAACATTGAACATGTGCAGCGATGTTGGCTGTTATTTTTTCATTGTAGGAAAGCAAATCATACACCCAGGAAATATCGATATTGTCAATGAAGCTTTCTTGCCGAGTAAAGATAAAGTAGAGTGGGCAGAGGAATTAATCAAAGCCTTTCATGAACACCAGAAAATAGGAAAAGTAAGTCAATATGAAAAATGATATTAGAAGGGTTTTGAAGAGTCATGATACATTTTTGCAATTTCGTAATATTTCTGTAATTAATGCCCCTTGTTAAATGAAACTGTTAAATAATAAACATAGTTTATTGATTACATATAATATTGTCGATAGTCCCCATCATTAGTACATTGTGTTTTTAAGGTAGCTGCATCATATCCTTCAAATATTTTATTATTGCAAGTCAAAAACCTATAGGGAAATGGGATTTTCCAGACAGTTTCTTTGAAAATTTTACAGCTGTGAAAACAGTATTCACGTAGTAGTCATCGAGCTTCTCGAATATGCCAACACCGGATGTTCAGCGAATTAAGGTACGTGCACTGATCTGTTGTTATTTTTATAGCAGTTTCAAATCGTCATCTACTCTTCTCCTTGTAAGATGAAGCACAGATAGTGTCTGTGTATGATATGGAGAACGCTTTGTCTTTAAGATTATATGCAGGTGCCACAGAGGTATGTTCTTTCTTAAAAAGGGGACGCAGTATCCAACCCTTGGAAACCATTGGCTGCGCCATTCTGAAGTCATTATCGCCTCATAACTACTTTTTTATGTATCAGATATTTTGAACAGATCAATTTGCAAAAACTGCTATCAATGAAAGAATTTTAAAGAAAGAATACGACAAACATTTATACAGCATTAGTAATTAATTGTATAATAGCAATTCATTTGTTCAACATCTATATTTATTGTTCTCTGTACAGCTATAATCTTAGTTAAGTCACAGTTACGTTGTAGAAAAGGGCGCGCTTCATGCATTCTAGTTGTACTTTACCTTCTAATATATCCTTACTATCTCTGGTATTGTAAGTTTGCACATATTTTGGTCTTGTGGTGAAACAACTAAGTAAATGTGCACGGCTCTTACATTACACACACAGCAAGGCAAGAGCAAGAAGGTATTGTCACTGATCTCTAAAAAGACTGGATCGAGTAATCCCCATTGTTTCTACAGCGAAACAGTGGAGTCACGAAGACTGGCTCCCATTAATTAAAAGAGCGTGGGAAGGTCTGGCATTTTACGTAACATTACTTATAATCTTTGTTTGATGGGGTCTGAAATGGCGTTCAACGGCTGATCTCACTTTCAGACGTAAAATGCTCGATCCAGTGTTTTTAGAGATCAATGGGTGTTGTCCTTTTGAGACATTATATCCAAAATATTGGACGGTATCTCTGCTCCTGGATACTTGACCATTTAACCGTAATCACATCACAACTCTGAAACAGCCATCATGTTGGCAACTTCAAGAAAGTATAAATTAAATCTTCTTCATGTTTAGATAGAGCGTGGTTGCCAGAAAGCCGTAGAATGTATCATTTCAATCCAAATAAATTGTGTTCGTTCTCCAACGATCGAGCAGATCAGAAATAAGCATCCTTATTATTATGTACAATAAGAGATTTGAAAACTTAGTGCAAGATCCTAGGTTATTTGTTTGTAGGATAGACAGTAGGGAGCCTAGAATGCTTCCCAATAGTACACCTTTCAGCACAATCATAGAAGTGGATTGCTGATCTCCTTTACTAATAGCTTGCGATCTACAAATCTGGACTACGAAATATGCAATTTTCCCTCACCCCCGTTCCAAAATACGTTGAAAACGAGCATTTTGGGTACTTGCATGTCAGACCTCCTTGCTGCTAAGCGGAGAGGTCTACAAAACAAATAATACCAGGAATGGACACTCATTTCATGCGGCTAGTGTCTTGCGTGATTTGATCCATTTTCATCGAAATTTAGTAAAAATTTAACTTCTATTTGTCCAGAATTGTAGGTTACAGGTAACTAATAAAACAATTAAGAGCAGCTTCGTTGATACTGTTCTTCCCTAGTTTAGATATAAGAGAGTCTTTCGAGCTACTTTTATTGATGCTTCACATTATCATGTCCGTGAAATAAACAACCGTCGTTTGAATGGAATGATCGAAAGATACTTAAAAAGTCATTGTGAGCTGAGAATTGCTGAAACTACAAATGAACTGCTTTGTCTACTATCTGAGAAATTACTGAAGGCATGGCCACTTGCAGTTAGTTATCTGTCAGTTCATGACGCCCTGTTTATGCAATGGAGCAATTCTTACCTCGTCACATTTATTGGGCACGTTTTATGATATCAAAAGGAGATTTTACTACGTAATTTATGATTTTGCCAATAACACTTGCACCTTCTTTCCAGGTGCTGGGAACTCACCCAAACGTGTCGTCTTCTTTGCCTTCATTGCTTTCCTTCCTTTCCTTCCTTTCCTTCCTTTCCTTCCTTTCCTTCCTTTCCTTCCTTTCCTTCCTTTCCTTTCTTTTCTTTATTTCCTTTCTTTTCCCGTTTTCTCTTTCTTTGACTTCAGCTTTACTAATAGTTTGATGCCAAAGTCCTTCTGTACAGGCAACAGTGCAAAATCGCGTTTGATGATATTTTCTGATAAAACATCAAGTAGTTGAAACAGTTTAATTTGCGGTGTTTGTAAAGAAATTATTGAAAGATTCTGTAATAAATTTCTGATCTTTGACCGTCTTTCCCTGCTTATTCCTGGAAACTCTAGAACTTGTTGACCTCATATTTTTGCTTGTGACTATCTTTTGTATTGTTTCCCAGGACACTTTGGGATTGTTAAGATTGCCATGTATTTCTTTTCGATGCTTTTTAGGTTTCTCGTATTTATTCTGTTGGTAACTATTTCTAAGTAGCCAATGAACTTTCAGGTCTGCCTATGCCCATTTTATTTGGCTTCCTTTAAACTAAGTTCTCTTTTGTTCGCGATTTCCGTTGTCTGGTTTCCTAACCATGTACACCTTGCCCTTCTATTGCTTTTGCAGCGGAATAAGGCACCATCCGACCTTAACCATGGTTGTTCCCCACGGTTAAAATTGCAGTAAGTAAGTCAAAGTAATGGAACTATTGCGGGTTGGTCTTTCAGCTTCATTTGTCAACTGAGTCAGATAAAAATTTCTTAGAAACCCTTTGATCTTCGGATAGTAAGGTGTAGCCACCGGATCTTAATTGGGATCTCCTGTAGCAATGACATTATTTTCTTCACAAACCGATTGGAGATTTTTTTGGAATGAATCGGGAAAAAGTGACCTTGGAAAGGTGGATAGTGGAAGGCGTCAAACAAAATACACTTCTCCTTTGGTAAAACGATCTCTAATACCATGCTTTCAAAAGTTACTTCTGCACTTCGCTCAATGGATGATAATCCCTTGACATATATAGCTATTGCACCTCTAGGCCCATTTGGTTGATCGTTCCCACAAATCCTGTATCCAGGCAGAGAAACTTCATCATCAGTGATTACAGTACAAAGCCAGCTTTCCTTAAATACAGAAAGAAGCAAATTTGGGTAAAGCGTATTAAAATTCTTAATTCATCAACTCAAAGACGTTCTGTCAAATGATCTTTATCCCCCGCATAGTCGAAGTCAGGTGCAAGTTAAGAGATGTTAAAACTCTTTACTCACTTATCTGGTCATCGATTGTGCTCCTCACCCCCGCATATCAACATCAGCGGAATAAACGAGCTTCGTCTCTTAAATCAGACGTGAAAGTTTATCTGTTCCTTTATAGAGCCGCAGTGCCACGATTAAATCATGGGATCTTTTTTCATCGCCTGCCTGTCCAAAGGTGTCTGATGGGAGAAAAAAAGCCCTTTGGCAAACAACGCCGCAAATGATATGAACACATTCAATGCCAGATGTTGTACTTACGTCATCTTTGAGTTGATACTTGCTCCGTAAACCAGTAATTGAGAATGAAAGTTATTGGCAACCGTATGAAGTTACTAGACTATTGTTCATTCCAAATGTATGTGCCTGGCATAAGGCTTTCCATAGCACTATGAATTACTATCCGATAAATTGGATAAATTTTTTTCAATTAATCTCTGGCTGTGGGCGTGTCGGAAATGCACTAGATATTAGTTGTTAATACATAATATAATACTTCGACGTTGTGTAAACCAATACCCAATTTGTATTACTCTGCCCAAAGAAATGTCATTAGGAAGCTGATTTATTCCAAAAAAATAGGAAGAGGAAATATTGCAATAAATATACTTCAAACTGTCAAAGTTTAGTAAAGCTAGTGTAGGACTAATTATTGTTTAGAAAAGCTGGAAAGGTTTGAATGTGCAACCATGTAGACCACGGGGGCACGCTCCCCTTATTTTTACCAAGGTATTTTCACGTGTACTCACATATTAGATTTTGTCTATATAAACAAGAAAGTGTCTTTGCTACACCAAACCACCCCATCCCACCCCTCTATCCATATGAATGGCGTTGCTATGGTACTAACAGTTGTGTACCTAATACAACTATAACTACTTATTGTGAAGCTTGCTTGAAATATCTTTGAAAGATATCTGCACGCTAACCTGACGAAGCCAATCCGAAAGTCTACCCATCGGTATTTATTCTTTTATAATGAAAGAAGACGATGCCTACTTTTCATCGTAGAACCTACTTCGAGTGAAAATGTCGGTCGACGGTAGGCCGAGGGTAAAGGTTTGAAATTGGGCATTCTTATTGCGTTTGATGGAAAGTACTCTGATTTATCGAAAGTATATTGTTTTGGTGAATTAGAGAAGAAAAGGGTAGGAAGACGACTGATAAGAATTACGTGTCTCTTATTCTGTTTGTTCTTTAGTTTTTCATTTGAAAAATTCCTCTCGTTTGACGCCGTTATTTTGTATTTATTTGTGTAGATCAACATTTTCTCTCTATTTACAGGGCATCCATGGATATAAGCCCCCTAAATCTACCCCATTGTATCAACCGAGGAGTGAACCCTACAAGAATTCTTTCACGGTTTCCCTTCTATTTTGCCTTTGTAGCATTCAGCCGTGTTACTTTAATAACTTTTTACTGTCTTTGTTGCGCTCAGTGAGTTCCTTTATGCTTGTCAGTTTTCTTCAACATATGACTCTTGTATGTTATGTCATTGTGGTTTCTTTAGTATTTTAATTCAGATTATTTTCCGTTGCTCATTAAAATCACGCGAGGCTTACCTCCTTTCTCTTTCAATACAAATGATCTTACGTCTTCAGGTTTTGACCGCTCCCATAATGACGTTCTACATATTCTAGGGTTCTACTGCTGTCAAGTGGATAGTTTCAGGCAGCTTTATCTGTTCCTTGTTGTTTTATTATTCGTGCAAGATAAACAAATAAACAAAATCACAAGCTTCGATTGCCGAAGACAATCGATCATCGCAAACATTTAGATTGTCATGTGATATTCGATCACTGTTGACTGTTCTTGTGATCGATCATTATGTGAAGTTCAGGGAATCAATCATCGCCCTGATATCGAGGTAATCGATTATGTTCGTGAAAACGAGGTACTCGGAGATCGTTCAGCTCCAGAGATAATCGAAGGCCGAACCATCCTTCGATCAATCATTTAATCGATGTTCGGTAAACAGCCCTTATGTGACACGAATCCTAGTTATGTGAGACATTTAAACATTCCCATGATTTCGTACACGTTTCCTAAATAATGGATACGGCTTCGTTATCTGGCACGTGAAAAGGAGGGTGGCTACCCCCTAGCTAATAGTTAATTTACTACTGCTTGCTGCATCTGAATCTGATACGTCTTGAGACAGGGGTCTTTCAAAGGCATAAGATAAGAAATGACTCCATATGACCTTGTTAAAACAATCACAAAACAGGGTCCATTGGACGACCGTGGGTACACTGTACAATTTGTTGTCAAGCTTTGGCAAAGCCTTTGTGGGTCAGGAAGAGACTCTCCCACTGCCAATGAAGCCATGACCTCTTAATGCTCTTCACATTCAGTGTAGTACATTTGGCCATGTTAGTTTAAGTACTATCAGTTTCTTCTTTCAAAAATTACACAAAGAGTAGAGGTTTAGGACGCTTCAGTTCCGCGACTATCCATGGCATGGATTCTGATGCAAGCATATGTCAGAGGTTCCCATGCTTAGCCGAATAGACGAGGGACATGTGCCTAAATCATGTCACCGTAATGCCATAGCATACTTTTTCAGGTGAAAATCGCTCGTGACTTTTTGGTTAACGTCGCAAGAATTCATCCTCAAAATTGTGGAGAAATCCATCTTACGAGTTTTTTTGTTTGTTATATTCCAGGTAGGTAATGTAAAGTGCGTTGCCCATTCTTACTTGGTCAGAAATTCCCATGTTGGGAGGCAGATTTTTATGAAGAATGCCTTGGGTCATGGGAGTAAAAATTGTATGAATTAACATCCGAAGAAAGTATTTTAACGTATCTTCTACCGATCGCAATTATTGTGGATGAGTCGCGAAAGTACGTCCGCTAATTTATCCTTGTCTCGTCTGTTTAACAGGGCATTTCCAATTGAGGCTTTCTGTTTGCTTTATTCTTACGAGTTTTGCAGGCGAATGCGGTCGATTTCTCAAGAAATAGGGGAACCCATGACTATTTCTCTGTTTAAATCTGTACATAGTTATCTGGTGTAACTTTTAGCGGAAAATATGGATGTTTTATATTCATTTGCTTGTTACTTAACCATTTCCAGTAACAAAATCTTAACTTTAGACAATCCTTGAAGTAGTCACGAAGTTTAGGAAGAACGAAATCACACTGTTTTTCAGATTTGTTGTGTTGCAAAATGAATAAAAACTCAAATTCTTTCCCAGGGTATTAATCTTGAATGAGAGAAATGAGAGGACGATGACGGCCTGCTGGGATCTCAATTTTTCTTCTTTTTTTGCATACGAACCGTAAGCCCCATCAGCTGATTGAAGAACCAATTTTTGCATCTATTCAGGTGCGTAGTATTGTTAAGGCTTGGATCGATTCCCAGTGAATAAACAAAAAGAGACAGAAATTAGCACAATAAACCTACTTAACATGTGTAACAGAATTGAAGAGTTTTAGAGCGAGTTCAAATCATGTTCTTCCTTGGAGAACAGAATCAGGCATTACATGCGGACAGTAAGTTAGAAGAACCAAAAAATAGATTAGACTGCACTGCACTAAAACAATAGACCTGGTTTGTGAGATCGCCGTCTCCCAACTGAACCTGCATTTAAATTCCTCTCGTATATTTAGGGGAACATGGAACAAGATTCGTATAGTGTTATTGGAAGTAATTAAAGTAATAAGCATTCTTGTGTTTTCTTTATGTATTGCATACATAGGTGTTACTCACACAACGCCCCTGGTGTTTTGATTAGTACCCTTAAACTGTAGCAGAGGTGGTGAATATGACTGTCAAGACTTTCCAGACCCCTTTGTGATGCAATTTCTAAGTGTAGATCTTTTACCATATTTAGGTGATCAAATTTAAATTAAGATAAAGCAAAGATAGTGGCTTGATCACTTCTGCAGTCTGTTTCAAGGTGACATATATAAATGCGACAAGGGAGGAGTGCCTTCATGGATATCTATTGTTAGGTTGCTGTTACATTTCCTCCAAATCTTTGATATCGCTTCTGAGAAAGCAGCATCATTTATTCCATCTAATGAAGGAAAACTATTACAATCGATAACAATCACTAACATAAGTAGCATAAATACCCCCTTAATCCCTGATATCAGCAAACATAAAACTCAACTTGGCTGAATCCTATTTGTGTTCTCAGTCTAATTCGTAACCACAAATACGTAATAATATTTGTTTAATCACATTAAATTTATGTTACTTTTGTTTGACAGGGCGCTTTCTCATTTCGAGGCAGTATGATCGATTTACCATCCCTGAAGCAGGCCCAAAATTTGGTGAACACGATGCAGATGATCACGAAGAGATAGAACTAACAACATTCTGTATTTATGATATGTAGTTTCATATGCCTTGGCTTCTTCAATTTGTAAAATAGGTAAAATTTAGTAAAATAAAGTGGAACGTAAGCATAAACAGTTATAGATTGCAAGAGATGTCCGTTCACCGCAACCTCCGCCTTTTTTCTATGAGTTTGTAAGTGATTGATCTGAGAATGGTGATAGAAAGCACCCAATACTGTTCAACAACAACAACATGTCTTTGATGATGCTTACTCAATGTCCGCTTTGGTGACTACTGTCAATCGTTTTTAGTATTTCATCACGTTTAATTTTCATTTTTACTTTATTTAATATTTGTTGCATTCCCATTTATTTCCATTTCAGTTCCATTGAACTTTATTTCGTTTTAATCTCATTTCATTTTCATTTCTATTTCATTTTATTCTTCTTTCGGTGTATCTTTATTTCGTTTCAATTTCCTTTTAATATATTTAGTTTTGATTTTATTTTCTTATATTCTGTTTTCATTCACTATAATTAATTTTATTTGATGCCATTTCAATTTCATTTTAATCTGATTTCTATCTCGTTTCATTTCAATATCTCTTTCGTCTATTTAATTAATTTTTATTTGATTACATTTCATTTTTATATATCAATTTGGTGGATTTACTCGTTTTCATTAATTTTCGTTTGATGAAGATCATTGTTTCGGATACTTAAAATTATTTTAAAAGCAATATAAAAATAGAATTCGTTTGTGTGGTCCCTTTACTGCCACATACCATGATGCTTAGTGTGGGACTGAAGGCCTAGTTTGACGATGTGACTTGTCGTGTAACTTTGTCGTATTCGACTCGGAACGCGTGTCCTGTACGACAAAACTGCTGTGACCGGAAACCTCTTCATTTCGACAAAACTCATGAATACGGAGGGAAATCTTTGTGATGTCATAATTTTGAAAAGTTATTATTTGTGGAAAAAATTATTGGAAACACTTTTTCTGTTGCCCTAGTAGTAAAAACCTCCAAGGGCCAAGTCCAAGAGGAGAGCTTCTTACCAACACCGAGATACTTGTTTTCAAAATTTCAAATCTTTCTGAGGGACAAAATTTAGCTTTCAGCAGATTCTGCAAACACCAGCAAACTACAACTTTGCGAACTGTTTCATCCGAATTGTCGCTAGCCTTGTAAAACATTATTCAAGAAGCCATCAAATAGCAAATGAACCTCTGAAACACAAATGTAAGCCTGTCAGCGAGAATCTAGTACATTTTCTTGATCTCAACACATGACAACACTAACGCCATGATCATGAATCGATTCATGACTATTATACGGAGGGAAGGTGTGGCGTGTAAGGTAGTATTTTATGGAAAAACTCTCAATGTTTCTGTTGTCATAGTATTAAGAACGTCAATGGCCAAATTCAACAGAAGAGCTTCTTGCCAACACCGAGATATTTGCTTGCAAACTTTCAAATCTCTTTAACAAGACCTTGTTACTTTATGCTGGATCCTAACTGCAGTTTACTGATTAGAAACTTTAATCTTTTGTGTTCAATTTTTATTCCGAGTCAATTATGTTTACCATCATTAAGGATCATGCACAAGATACTTCAAATTCATCATTTTGCTAGTGGTGGCTTGTTAGGGTAGAACCGTTGCATTTGTTAGTAACTATGCCTAGCTCTTATGATATGAGTTCAATCTACAGCCTCCTCAATGGGGAAGGCAGCTCAATACAGGGTCTAGAGGGCCTCGTTCGCAAAGAGGGGTCAACTTGAAATTCGCAAACGGGCTACGAGCATGCAGCAGTCATTTCAATGTTACCATAGTGGAAAGTATCAACAAATAGGTTGTCCGTTGCTTGACTGTTGGTACGAAGGTCTAGCTGTGTGACATTTTCTGTCGAGATATCTTATGATCTGGTGAATGTGGACGCAGGAACACTTCAAAATAGCAAAAGAATTACTCACAGCGATTAGCTATACAATAACAGAATATGTGTTGATGACATCTAAGAATTGTTATGGTGCAACTGGAGACTGTTTGATCTAAGAACGTTATAACTTTGATGTTACTGACATGACTGGAAGAGTATTTTGCATGAGAGAACCCAGTGTGATAGCCAGTCAGAGGATAGCAGTCTTAATTTGGAACAAATGATAGACCAAAGTTATGCGTAAAGCTTATATCCTATCGGTAATTCGATGTCAACTTCCTCAAAAGGTTTTGTTGGGCCCGACAGTATGTTTAGCTAGCGGAATTGTATTCACCTTTCATTTATAATGCAAGAAATGACTTCAGATATTTAAGTATCAGACATTTTAAATAGAGCACCTACATGACTGTTGAGAAGGATAACCCAAATTTGTTTTGATCTGAAACTCCTGGTCGACGGGTAATTGAAGGGTCTCGTCAGACCCGCTTTGCACGGCAACACCTGAAAAGTTCATCAACTTTGAAAATCCCGATGATAGGCCTACGATCTGGTACAAGAAACTGCCCTGTGGCCTGGAAAACTGTGGGTAAACTGGCCACTGGAAGGGGAAGGGTGGGTTTAGGAATGAGTTGGCGCAACTTTATATCTATGTATCAATAGATAAAGCTGAATAAATAGTATTATTTTATGTTCAGTAGATTTTGAGCCATTTGTCAATCTACACAATTTTTGAAACTTTGAAAAAGGAGGGAACACATACCTCGGCATCAAAGATTTGTCCATTACACTTAAACTATATATACACATTTTGCTTAAAGTAGACGAAGTAATCGAAAGTACTAGCGCAAACATTTTCTCATATCTAGTTCATAGCTGTATTTATAGTGCACGTATAATCAGCTCATTAATCTTACATTCATTCTTTGATAAAAAATTGTCCACCACACTCCATATACAATACTTACGACGTTCCATACACCTTGAATTATCAACCTGTGAAAAGTAAAATTCTATAAGTTGTGAACATAAATCTTGGGATCATTTTCCTTTTAGGTATTAACCTTGTGTACATTAGTCTTGTGACCGTCAGCCTTGTTCTAATACTCACAAAGTTGATGCTTGCAAGGCTTATGCCAAAAAGTCTATTCCTCACAAGGCTAAAGATCACGAAGCTAGTGACGACAATTCCTGCATGTCTACGGCCGACAAGGCTGTTGTGCACTAACCTTGTGAGCATTAGCTTTGTGATCATCATCCTTGTGTGCACCAGCCTTGTGAGCTTTAGCTTTATAATCATTGGCCCTGTGTGCACTAGCCTTATGAGCTTTAGCTTTGTGATCATCATCCTTGTGTGCACTAGCCTTGTGAGCATTAGCCTTCTGATCATCAGCCTTGTGTGCAATAGCCTTGCGAGCATTAGCCTTGTGATCATCATCCTTGTGTGCAATAGCCTTGTGAGCATTAGCCTTGGGATCATCGGCCTTGTGTGCACTAGCCTTGTGAGCATTAGCTTTGTTATCATCAGCCTTGTGTGCACTAGCCTTGTGTGCACTAGCCTTGTGAGCTTTAGCTTTGTGATCATCAGCCTTGTGTGCACTAGCCTTGTGAGCATTAGCCTTGTGATAATCATCCTTGTGTGCACTAGCCTTGTGAGCTTTACCTTTGTGATCATCATCCTTGTGTGCACTAGCCTTATGAGCTTTAGCTTTATATGATCATCATCCTTGTGTGCACTAGTCTCGTGAGCTTTAGCTTTGTGATCATCGTCCTTGTGTGCACTAGCCTTGTGAGCATTAGCCTTGTGATCATCATCCTTGTGTGCACTAGCCTTATGAGCATTAGCCTTGTGATCATCATCCTTGTGTGCAATAGCCTTGCGAGCAATAGCCTTGTGATCATCATCCTTGTGTGCACTAGCCTTGTGAGCATTAGCCTTCTGATCATCAGCCTTGTGTGCAATAGCCTT
>JAAAKL020011012.1:0-13956 GCA_010016065.2 Carybdea cf. marsupialis auct. non (Linnaeus, 1758) | reverse complement strand
ACTATTGCTCACTGTGGCTGAGCAATAGGCTACGTTCGAAATCGAGTATGCCACCAAAAAGAGCATTAAAACGAAGGAAAAAGCTCTGCCCATGCATTAAAACCAAAAGTTATTACACTAAGTACACATTGACATTAATTTTGAAAAAAAAATTAAAAGAAGAATTACCACTCGAACTGGAGGATATTTAATGTGACCTCGATTTCATTCTCAACATTCAAGCCAGAAGGCAGGAGACGAAAAAAGTTGCGAGAAAGAAGATGGAAAAGAGTGAAATCAAAGAGAAGGAAAGTAAGAAACTGTCGAATCTAGAAATGAAAAGAAAGGTCTAGAGAAAGGAATGAAGTAATGACAAATAAAAGAATATGCAAGGACATAGGAAAGAAGAATTTAGTAGGAATATATAAAAGATAAAACGTTATATGCTCTTCTAATAGACATCTGCATTTAGGCTTCAGCTACTGCATCCCACCAAAACATGTTTGAAATATATGTGAACAATCAGCAAGCCAACAAATTACCAGGCGCAAAGAAATGGGAGATAACACTTGATAGGTGTCCTTACTTTAAAGTCAGCGAATGGTGAGACCGCTCTTCTTAAGGAGTCTTCTTCATCCTTGACTAACTTCGGTCTTTTCCCTTCCGGAGCTACGCAAATGAAAGTGCAATTGAAAAAATTATTAGCTGCTGCAGGAGATACTTGTGGCGTAGAAAACTTTACAAGGACTAGCTCCTTTACCGTTTGGCACGAGAACCAGAAAATATAAAAGGTGTTTTGAGAAGAGAGGATTTAAAACGATACGTTTAAATAGATACTAGAGAAATATCGAGTACGTCACCAACCATAACCGAGGCTAACCTAGCTCAGTTGGGAGAGTGAACGATGCAAACACTTGGGTCAAAGGTTTGATTCCCGTCGGTGATATACTTTCTATTTCTCTAGCATATATCCGAACTTATCATTTCAAATCCTTTCTTCTCAAAAACAACTTATTCATTATAAACAGTGATATTTTCTGGTTTTCGTGCCAAGCGATACATATAAAAGTGGAAATACACAAAAGTTAAGGGCTACGAAAAGTGTGCGTCAGTTGAATAAGATAAAACAACTTGTCGGACTATATTGTGTACAAATTCATCTCTCGTTCCTGAGTTCTACATTTTAAGACATCTTGCGAGTTCAATATGTTTTGGTTCAACAAGAACAAGACATAAAATCATTTGGCACAAAATAAAAGGAATGCGAGACAAGATTACAGTGCAAAATAATATTAATGAAAGCCTTAAAGACGTTTTCAAGGAACTACTACCAATGGGACAATGACGGAGGAACATGATAGCAGGAGGAACAAATGCCGCTTATGAAAAAAGGAAAAGTAGTAAGTGAATAAGCATATTTTATCGTATTTCGGATGGTAAAACAGCAAGATAAGAGGTAGGGACAACCGCATTTGTTTCATCAACAATTTCAAAAAAGGCAAGTACTGTGGGCATTTAGTCAATCGTGAGTAATTGTATCTTCTATAGCCTCTTATAAAACACTTGGGCATTTAGGGAAATAGCATAATTCATGGCTGAAGAGAGAGTGAGAGAATGAGAGAGCGAAAATGAGAAAACTACGACTTCAGGAAAAGACGATAACAAATTCTCTAGAAGTTCCTTGAATCTAAAAGAAAAAGAAATAGAAGTGAATTGGCGGGGATTGGCGAATGGCGAAAGAGGGCAAAACGAGGACACCGGAATAGCTGGGGGGGAACAAGTAGAATATATCATAATGGTGCAGATATGATAGGGTATGCATAAACGTCAATAACTCTTCCTTTTCATAGAACAAAGTGTACTAATGCATTAGTTATAATAACGTTTTTACCGCTAAGAATCACACTATTGTTGTCCATACAAATCTGGCCTGCTACTACCTTCGGCATTTGTCGATACTTTCCCCCGAGATTGATCGATGAGTGAGGATGTTTTGTATCCAGCCAACTCCTTTTTAACTCTTGAATCTCGTCCGCTTAATGTTTCACTTCTCGTATGATCCTTAGGTGAAGGCAGCTTCCCTGCTCCACAAGATTCAGGCTCACTGGTATCCATGGCATCGGAGTCCACTTTCTTCCCTGTTTCTTGATCATCTGAGTTCAAATCGTCTTCTTCTTGTTTTTCACGGTGTATCAATCTATGGACAAAAAGTGTGCTGTCCTTAATGGGGAAGGTGGTGGGCAAACTGATTTACCAACAATTTCCACTTTGTTGTTAGACACAGTTATCACCATGGCTAAAGGAACCATGGACCCATTGAAGACACAGTGACAGGTTCCTTAAAACGATAGTGAGTGATATCGTACCGGGCGATATTGCAATTACCATTTCCGAGACGACTTCAAATGTCGTCTAGAGGTATACTAGAGAAAAACAAAATGCTAACATCACGATTCATACTTGGAATCCACCCAATCGCTGTGTGCTTCTCTACGAGCTAAGGTAACCCGACTATAACGTACTTCACTTTTCTCTGCTCCGCAAATTACCTTCCAGTCATCTACCGGTGGCCACCAACATTAATCCCTACGCAAATTGGAGATCTGCCTCTTTGGAACAATTAGTTACTTGTTGCAAACTTAAAACAATTCGATGATTTTGGTCTTCCTTCAAGATCAACTAAACTTCCCTCCTACCAAACATTTCTTATCTTCCCCGACGGAATAACGACACTGCATGACACTACACTGTCCCAAAGCAGTTTAAAGGGGAGGGGGAGTGCTTCAAACACCTTCAAAAAAGTATACACCTCTTAGCTACCGACCAACAACCACTCAACTTTTAAAAGGAGATGAGTATACGGATTTTTGTAGCTATGAAGCCATGACAACGAAAAATGATGTCATTTATGATGTAGAAAATCACTGACATTTGCTATATTCCTACACGTACCCCAAATCCCATCCCACACCTCCTAAAATGTTTATGAATCTCGATCTAGCGACTTAATTATTCTGCAATGGTACCAGACAAAGTTTAGTGAAACGAAGTTTAATAGTGATCAGACGTCGTTACCCGTCAAGTTCTTCTCGGGTTAAGCCCGAGTGCTTCTTTTCTACTTCTACTTAGTATAACAAACAAAATTGAATTGAATCTTGTTGATCTACATATGAGTACACAATAGTAATATGGTAAGACCGTTAGATTTACCGGATGACGGCACTACCACTAACGAGTCCCAAATCTTGCAGCTTTGTGGCTCGTAAAGCTTTTTCCCCTTTTACCTGAACAAACAAACACAAATATTACAAAAAGGAAACTAAAGCAACTAAAGGCACCTTTACAACGCGCAAAACGTTTACAATGACATTTGTAACAGCTAGCAGGGTAAAATTACTTATAACAAAATGCTTGTATAGGTTAGTGGGTACCATTTCTCCGGCAACAAATAATCATCTGGCGTCTGAACTTATGCAGTTCTCTGGAGGAAATTTGAAATGAGTAACGCGCAGCTTAGGAAATTGCTAGTAGAAACTGGCCTTTTATACTCCTTTGTAACTCATTAAATATGGAGGTGTCTAATATTCTTAATGACTGTATCCTAAATTTTACAACACTAGTTTTCTTGAGAGAGCCTTGCAAGTCAGGTGGTATTTGGCTAAACCATGTCAAGCTTCCTAAAATTTCAAACGCATCAGGCATATCTTAATTTTGAGATTATAAAAGTATTTTCTTTAATAGGAGCTCCTCTTTCACTATCCTTTCTTATCTAAGAATAACAAACTTGGCTTGCAACACTTTACGCTAACATAATCCTCAAACTGTAGAACCTTTTGACCATTAACTTAGGTGTCAAAAAGGATTTGCATGTTTGTCTTAAATACATCAGGAAACAATTTGAAATGTAACAATTTTCAACATTGGGCCAAAACGCATAAAATGTCTTTCGATGAATAGGATATGTAATCATCCTTCACTGCTTCTTACCCTCCATATTATTAGAAAAGCAAGCCATTGATATGTACTGCTAAGAGAGGAAACCGAAAACAAGAACATTGAGAAGCCCAAATACACATCTTTCAAGTTTTGCTCAGCATCCCAGCATCGAACCGACAATCGTCCAAACTTGTAACCAAGTCCGAGACATCACCGACCAAAGACGTCAAAGCAAAGTAAATCCTTTGTTTCTTGATTTTCCAAAAAATTCGAGCGGCGTAAATGAATCACTTAAGCTGGCTCAAGATGTTTAAGAGCAGATGCACGCCAATGGCATCAGTTTTTAATGCCTAAGGTTGAAAATGGATGATATAGTGCCTGGTATAACCATCAGAGGGCATCTAATTGGTATAACAAATGGAATAAAATTATTTTTTTGACATATTTATCAGAGAATGACCGAAGTGTTTAACTTGTGAAAATGCAGGAATGTAAAGGTGTGATACTGTAAGTGAGCTGACTCAGTGGAGGCTACGAACACATTTTAAAGTTGCGAAGGACTAGCCCACGTTCTCATAAAATCAGCTGCATTGTAAGAACAATGTGTTTATGGTCAGATTAAGCAGGACTTTTTCCTACAAAAAACAAACGTACAGATTCTCGGAAGCTGTAAAACTAGCCTGATAAACAACTCCACTAGACTCGTACTTTAGTAGTAGGGACCCTTATTGGGTCATCGTGAAACATGCTCGCTGCAAGTCGAAGTGAGTTGTTGAGAACCCGATTTCGTTCTCATAGCAGAGCACTGGTTATATTTAGACCTATCCGTGGATGATGATGATGATGATGACTATGATGCGGTTTCAACGCCGTGCACTCCCCTTCGCAGGGACTAGGGCGGTGCCCATGTACTTGGGACTTGTCGGAGCATAGAGCATTAAGACCGGATGCTCTTCCTGACGTCACCTATGGCTCTTCCGGGACTCGAAGCCCAACCCTCTTGAACTGGAAGCAAAGACCTAATCTACTATACCAAGGCGGCTCTAAAATATTTACTCAAAAATTAGAAGTACCCTGGTATGGGGCGCACTCAGGTCAAAAACAGGACCGAGCAGAAAGGAAAATATTTGTTTCAATTATCTATGTTATTTACGTAGAATCCAGAAAGAAAAAACATTACGGGAATAGGTCTAAGTGCGCTTTGAATCACGGTCGACAAAATTCGTGAATACAAAAAGATTATCGACGGCAGAACTTACTCTTTACGCCTTGACCAAAACTCATTTATCTCCAAAAATAAATGTAAAACTGAAATGAGGATGTCGAATAAAACACAGTAGGTTAACCTAACGGCACGTCTTTTCTGTTCAGAACGATACTGCAAGGTATCTTGTACGTATTTAATAATAGATTGAGTCACAAAATAATAGAGTATAACTGAAAAGCTTTTCACTACTACAATGTTTTCGCTGTTTCGTCCAGTTTTAATATTTAAGTCATGACATCGGCCAGAAAAGTTTGTACAACCTGTTCAGAAACGGCGGTCGCCATGATGACTGACACCATCATTTTTAAATAAAGCAAATGCAAAGTTTACGAGACCAAAGAAAATAGTACCCCATGCAGTGGAGGTACCAAGATCCAAAGCCAACGCCAGAAACATCTTTTCAAGATTTATTAAACCTCAGAACAACAAGGAAGTGCAATAACCAGCATAAACGTACCTCAGTTCCCATATAAATACACACTGGACAATCTCTGAGCAAATTGTTACTGCAAAAGAAAGTTTCAAAATACTAAAGTTTCATTTGTCGGAGTATTAATTCACTGCAATTAAAGGCTTCATACGTTAAGTTGCTTGGACAGAAAACTTTCTGCGTTTCACATGCCACGTCGAAGATGTTTTATGCCTTGAAATCCTTCTTTAACAGGGCTATAAGCATAAAGACACAGCAAGTACTAAACTTCAATAACCATCAACCTTTTATAATCCTCACATTTTAAAACACATCCTACACAAGTTTGGAAAGTTATGTTTACTTCTATATTTTCACTGGTCCAGTGTCGTCTATGGTTCACAATATCAAAACTCCAAAGTACTCAAAAATCCACTATCTAATTCCCTGGAAAAACGTAAACTTGGAAGACTTTCGCTATCTTGCACTTCTCTAAACGTATAAATAATATGGCTCCATCTACTGTTAATCCTTGATTTGTAAGCCCGATACCTATCCATGAAATATACCTATCATAAATTCCACAGTAGATATGAGATTAGGTCTTCATTTCATTTACTTCTTCTAGATTCAGCTCACATAAAACCGGGGACAAAATTATTTTTGTTCCTTACTGCCTTTTTATCCGCCCTTCCAATAAATTTACTGAGCTCTGAAAGATATTTAAAAGTGCAAAATGGAGCTCTGGGTATAAACTTTTGTCTCTCTTCTTCCTTTTAATCTTCAGGAGATTCTAATACAACAACGGCTTCCACAATTTTTATATCCTGTATCATACAAATTTTTTATTCTATTGAAGCTTGTCGTGACATCTCGTATACAAATATTTGTATTACTTTTTGAGTAAACAAATCTCTACTAAATAACTTTGTATTAGCTGCGTAAAATGTTAACACCCCTCTGATTAAAATTAAATAAAAGTAAATATTCAAACCAATAAATCGTATACGGTTTTCTCTGCTCCATTATTTCTGCTTTTGCCCCATCGAGATGTAGATACTGCAAAGTATAGATTGGGAAACGACCCTCGAATCACATCTGGGTTAAGAGCTGATGAGGTCTGGGTGGTACACTGATGTTGCATCAAATAATTATCTATTTTCAACAACTGTCTTATTGCATTGAAATGTATCTAATACCTACACGAGGAGAAAAAACTCTGAGCAATACCAAAAGCGTTGGTTCATAAAAAGGAAAAGAAACAATGTTATATGCTCACTTAGTTACATAATTACTCTATCGATAAATGTTGTCTGTCATATCACATTCGCCTAAAAAGCCAAGAGAAAATAATACCGCCATACCTGCTATTATCCAGTCTTTTTATGACGTCATACAAAGTAGTTGCTGGAGCAAAGGGTTCTTGCAATCTGTCTGCCGATTCAAGTTGAAGTGCAACTGTCACTTGGGCAGCTTTCAGATAAGAAAAAAATAATGCTAGGAAGTAAGACCTAAATTATACTAAAAATGCTTGAAATACTCACAACAAACGTAGCTGTCTTGAAAACGGCTTTTATAATTTCTATGTATTATAATTATACTCATTTTCATTTCTTACACATAGATAACTTTGCTTATTAGAATCACAAATGAAAACAATACAAACACGTGACGAATGACCGTGTTAAGGTAATTTGTGGGTAGTTCCAATTTGTATAAAATCACATTAAGGTGATAGGTTGTCTACCCAATATACTCTGGGTTAATTTTCATGTCTTCTGCTACAATTTCTGTACACGAAAATGCTTTTCATAAGATCAGGCTAACATTCGACGCATCCCTGGCAATTACACAACACTACAGCACACCTAGTGCCAACTCTTTATGTGTTACGTTGCCCCTTATAAGAACGTCTTGACAGCTTTGTAGGGAAACGCATGGATAATTAATGTTTGACTCATTGCCTCTTTAAACAAACAAGCGATAGCTGACAAAAGTCACCATAGTTTTGGGGTAGTTCATTAAAACAAGTTCTGAAGGCTGGACGAGATACGAGATAGTACCAGATTATACTGCAAACTATAATTATCCTTTGAACTAAAGAAACTTGGATCCACAATGGTTGCGATTTCTCTTTAAATGATAATCTGATATCATGGAAGCTGAAGGTCATGAAAAATGATAACTATGATGACTATGCCCTTCCTGATTACGTTTCTACTTGTCCTCTTCATCCCACGTTGGACAAAAGGTTGCTATTCTGCTCCTCCGCAGTACCCTTTGTTGTTCAACATTCTCTACATCATCCCATGTGAGCCCCATTCCTTGAATGTCATTAGTGATGGTCTTCCTCCAAGCGATCTCTGTTTTTTCTCTCCTTCTTTTGCGAGTCCTGGTCTCCACTTTAAAGCACTCCTCGGGATACTGTCTTCTTGCATTCTCATAACATGCCCAAGCCATTTTAGCATTCAAATCATTATCTCCAAAGATCTTGACATAACGCTTACACGTGGAGCTCATATTTGGATACTTTTTTGGCTAGGTAATATTACACATCCTCTTTAGGCATTTGTAGGGGAAAACATACAACTTTCTAGTGTCTACATTGACTGCTCTCAAACACTCAAGAGCCAAAGAAAATAACTGTTTTCACAGGGTAAATTCACGCCCTGGGTATGACGTTGAAAAACATCCAGTGACAAGACTCTGGGAAGGTGACAGTTTTGATGACAGTAGAGTTACCCATTAGTTGTCATTGCTCTTAGATACCCTCTGGCCCGGAGAGATAGTATCACACAGGGTCCCCGACTCAGGGTTACGAGCGATGGCCAACGGTGGAAATGGCAAGATATTGGCTGTGAAATGAAAAAACTACTACCTTAAGAATCGACGGTTTCTTGCAAGCGGAAGATTTCTTGGGAAGAGAGGTGGTGATCTCTTTAAACTCATCCAAAAATAGAGTACTGGTGACCTCACTGCTCTGTTTTCTCCAAGACTACTACCTAACGATGTCAATCGAAAGAATGTTGATCAACAACATTAATGGGACAACTTCAAAATGTCCTTCGTCCGGTATATTTCGGTTGACTGAGCAGGGCAGACTAGATCGCCATCAAGCTACTACTCTAAACCGAATGATCAGATTAGCAACTTGGAATGTGTGTACGCTATATCACAAAGGTAAATTTCAGAATGAGAAAAAGAAGATGAAGAGAATGAAGATTGAAGAGAATGGGGTTAAGTGCAGTTCCATGGATTCATTCTTGTATTTTTAGATCAGAAGATATAACTTTGTTGCACTCTGGAAAAAGCGATGCTCATGAAGCAGGGGTAGCCATTTTGTTACAAAAAGCGTCAGTCAGATCCTACATAGGCTTTTATGGTTATCAGAAAGAGTAATGATGATTAAGAGGAAAACCATTCAATTATGCTATTATTCAGGTGTATGCACCAACACGCAATGGCACAGCAGAAGAGATGGGGAATTTCTATTTTGAAGCAGAAGAGGCAGTGTAGGGCACAGGAAGTCGTGATCGTGATGGAAGTCTTAATTGCAAAAGTTGGTCAAGAAAAGTATGAACCGGTTGTGGCAAATTGCGGGCTAGGTATGAAGGATGAAAGAGAAGAGATATTGGTAGAATGGTGTGTACCAAATAACTTAAAAGTGATTATAAACACGTGGTTCAAACAGCATCCAAGAAGGTTGTGGGGTTGGATGAGTCCAGATGGAAAAACAAACGATCAGATTGATTCTATTCCTATCTCACAAAGGTTCTGAAGTGCACCAGGCATGTTATCCAGGTGTGGGTAATGACAGTGACCATGTAATAGTGGGAAATTTTAGAATAAAGTTAAAAGAACTAAAAACGTTAAAAAAGCAGAATAGGATAGAATTAGGTGAATTGAAGAAGAAAAGGGTTGAGAGCAGAAATAAAGAACTTATTAAAAGAAAAATGGAAAATATGAATAACGATGTAGAGATAGATAAATGTATATGAAATTGGTATTAGTAACAACTGTGTTAACCACAGAAAACCCCTCCGGGAACAAACGATCATGGATGACAGAAGAAATTTTAAAATTAATAGAGGAAAGACGGGCAGTTAAGAATAATGAAGTGCAGCACCAGCAGCTGAAATCAGAAATCAGAGATCGATGTGATGAAGCAAAAGATAAGATGCTGACTGAGCAATGTGAAGAGATAGAAATGTTTGAATGATCCAATCCAGGAAAACGTCATAACCTAGTGAAGCAGGTACGTATGGTCAGTATTAATTGAAAGAAAGAAGGGATACTGTAATACGCCTAGCGGTATTGAGGAGAAAGATGGCACACTGATCATGGATAAAGATTCTAGAGAGGCGGTAAGAATATCTTCAGGAGCTGTTTGAAGATGACCGAGGTGGAAAACCTTTCATAAGGAAAAGTGAAAAACTATTGACTTTACATGAGGATGTAGCCAAGGCAATAAAACAAATGAAAAGAGGTAAAGCAAATGACCCGGATGAGATAGTAATAGAAATGACGACAGCACTTACAGGCTTTGGCATCAAAATGATAACAAAGTTGGCAAAAAGAATCTATGATGCTGGTCCATTTCCAGAAGATATGCAATGCCAAAAAAGCAGGAACAGTAAAGAGCAAACTTAGCAGGACAGTCCGTCAGATGAGCCACATGACAAATTTTGCTACGAGTGCTGATTGATCAATCAAAAGAATGAACTAACCGTGTAGAATTGTAGCCTAGGTATCTGGAAGAAAAAGGGACAAGGAATGCCATCTACTTTATCAAGATGACGATGGAGAGGTCAATTCAAGTAAAGAGGGATTTATATGAGTGCTTCGTTGATTGCGTGAAGGCATTTGATAAGGTTAGACCTGAGAAGCTAATAGGGATGCTGGAAGAGTTGGACATTGATGAGGGTTAGTTGGAACTAATTAGAAACCTCTACTGGGCACAGACAGCCATAGTAAGGATTGAGGGGTGAAGGGGAGAGTTGAGTGAATGGTTTAGGAATTAAGAGGAGAGACAGATTTGCGTGATGTCACCATGTGATGATAGTAAATTCTGAGTTTGGGTCTCCACTCACAATGCTTCCCAGATACGTGCAATCTTCAATACACTAAAGTGACTTTCTTTCATACGAGATTGCAGATACATCAAAATGATATGAAATAAGAGGAGCCCCCAAAAAAGATTCCTAACAATACCTTTCCTTGGGCTGGAACGCTTGATCATTTCAAGTTTGGCATTATTTGGTATATTTGAAAAACGAACCATTGTAGAGGTATCCAGGACTGTTCTTTGATGCCTAAAAAGAGAATGAATATGAAGACAACATTTCATTGAACATTATGTAAAACTTAATATTCAATCAATGACAGAGTAACCTGAGACTTCTTACGCTAGGTCATTGTTATAATGATTAGGTCCTATATCTGTGCCACACAATTAGAGCTATATCAGAGAAAACTAAAATCTATGCATGAAGACTCAAGCAATGTGTTTATAGGTTTCTTTATCTCTACCTATAGTCATGCCAGATCCCTTTTAGGGAGCAGAACGTTATGGGGAAGATAAAACCCTATGCTTAAATTGATAAGAAAGGAGATGGGCAGATAAGAAGAATAGACTTTTAAAGAAAATACCAAGATCAATAAAACGAGAGTCCATAAAGTTCCTGTAGGATTATAATAGATTTCACAGCTTGTTCCTGGGCAACAATTTACGTACATAGTGGGTCTAATCACTCAATCAAATTGTAAAACAAGACATTGGCTACAAAAAAGTGTTTAACAAGCATCAAAATCAGTGACATGTAATTTGAAGGTGTTTAAAAGGTATGATTTTCTTACACTGCTGCAGCGCAAATTGAAGAGAGAAGCATGTCTAGTATAGTATTATTACATAATTTCAAAATTCATATTTTAAGAGCAGGTAACTGTCAATTCATATTTCATTATGGCCTAGCAATATTATACAATTGAGAATAGGATCATCCAGAATTTAGTTTTGCTAAAACATTAAACACCACATAACTATGCAGTTGATGGTGGCCAGGTCAGTGGTGGATAAATTGGGATAAGGAACCCTGAATAATTTTTGGTATAAATGTAGAGGAAGGTTTGCCACGTGCTAGACAATCACTACCAAAGGCAAATTACCATCATTTTCTGGTGGCATTCAACAATGAGGAGGGCAACGAAACAATACACCATACAGCAAGTACGCTTAAAAATATTACCAAACTTGAAAAAACAAATTGTTAATAACTATATATATGTTCTTGCATGCATTATGTTTTTCCAACTTATAACCTCTGAATTGCAACTCTGGAATCTTTTTAAGACACAGACACAAGTAGTATTTCACTTAGTTGTTCACTTTATATTAAAGTCCTGATCTCTCTTCACTCCAATTTTACACCATTACATTACTTGTGCATCAAGTGACAGTAGAAATGACAGTATATAAAATTGCCACTAACATCTTCCAAAGGAACAGTTCAGGGATATAAACCATCTTCTCTCACATTCCTTACACTTCCCCAACTAATCATAACTTAAGATTGACTTTCACACATTCTTAAGTTTCTGGATTTTCAGCTGGGCCATCGAGTGTCATTCTAATCAAGACTGAATCATTAGCTCAAAAGTAGTTCTTTTATAGTAGCTCCTAATCAAACTTCTTTCCACCAAGCTTCCAATACTATGATAAAAACTAAACAGCTGAGTACTAATACTTGATGCAATCCCATATTGACTGGAAAATCATCACTGAAACAGCTTATCAATTCTTACTTGACTCTAAACTCATCTTTACATGGGGGGCTCCCTTACAACGCCCTTTGGAAAAGGTAGTTCAAAACTACAGATTCAAGAATGTTATGTTTCCTCTAAAAATACTAACAATAATGTGCTACAATTTTACTTATGATTGCATTTTTCTGATTTTTTTAAAACTCTTGCTCTTGATAATAATTATGAACCAAAAAAGTAGCAAAGTGCATTGTTATTCTCAACGAAATGGTCTCAGGCTTTTGACTCTCTAAATTCTATCCATGCTTCACTTTCATACACAATATAAACTGAAAATTGTGGCAAATTAACTTGTTTAGATGTGTTGGTGAAAAAGACAAGTACCAGGAGAAGACAATACTTCTACCAAGTGGGTCCTCAGGTGGTGGATCAGGAAACACCCTGTAATGGGGTAACTGAGAACATTCCGGAATAACTGAGTCCAGGTAGCCCCTTGGTAAGGCTTAGCGCCTGTTACCCACCCTAACCAGGTTAATGGTAAAGTTACAAGGAGCAGCATGGTGGATATGTCACCAGTATATGAACGTTAAACAGTCAACGGTGTGTGACACAAGATGTTGAGCAAAGGAACTATGAAATAGTCAATGGTCAAGGTCAACTAGATCAGTTAAGTAACTGTAGAACTCTATTAACTATCGAAGGAAAAGTGAAAAGACAATCTTTTGCTTTTGTCACCTCAGTGTTGGCATAAACAAAAGTCACATGGTGATCAATATTGCAAATAACCTCTTGCCATTATCCACCAATCAAATACTTTTGAATCATGACAATACAATCATTAAATTATAAAGTATTTCAAATTTCATGATGTAAGTAGATTCTGGACTTAAGAAACTTGAAAAATACATATAAGCCAGCTCATACTAATTTGTACTTTTAGACTTGTCAATGTATGGACTTGATGCTTATGAATTCTGTGAGACAATAACTTGTGATTTGTGCTACAAATTTATCTACAGTATCCAGGGCATCATAATCAACACTCAGTCTACCATAAGCATATGCTCACTTGTTGGGACTCCATTAGCACCAGACTGTATAATACCAATATAATGAAATGTTAAACAAACAGAGCTAAATGTATTTGCTCTAGTTCTAGATTTTGTGATGAGCTTGACACAATCCATCACTTGCTCAAGGGCAATGGGCATCCTTAATACAGAGCAAAACATATCATCTTCTTAACATACCTGGATCATATCAACCCTTTCATAGGGAAGCCCCAATGTCAATGCATTCATTTACCATAGCTTTGTGGTATCTCTACTAAGTATGCTAAGCAGGTAAGTAAATGTTTTCACCATGTATCAAAGCTACTTGTATTAAGCCAGGATAGACGTGCTGCCTCCCCAACAACTAATTAACGTTGTCAATAATTTCAACCCTGTAATAATTCATCAATTACTTTTGGGGTTCAATAATCCCTGATGTTTATACTTGATTGCCCCCTTTGTAAATGTACTCTGTCAGTTACCTGTGTAATGAGATCTGACAAGTGGTCAGCAGTTTCATATTCATATTTCCCGCCAATTTTGTTCAATCCATG
>JAAAKL020011011.1:0-13957 GCA_010016065.2 Carybdea cf. marsupialis auct. non (Linnaeus, 1758) | reverse complement strand
AAGCGGAGAAGCCATTTTCTACATCCACAACTTACTTTGACAAATGACCTTTCTGCAGGAGGTCCCTAAAAACAGCAACAGCAAAGTAAACAAAAACAATGCTAAAAGGAACTTAAAGATTGATATAGGAATAAAATAACCGAATACGACTAGATTTGAATCTATAAGCTTTACTTGGCACTTTGGTGGATATAACATTTTTTTATGTGCCCAAGTTTGAAAGTAGTCAAGTAGAAAATTAAGGGAACCTTCCTGTCGAGAGGAATTTGATTAGCGGGACAGATGTACGGGAGAGAGAAATGAAATCATATGCAATTGACACAGTAGTGGCACAGTAGTAGAGTGTCAGACTCACACTCCAAAGGTCGTGAGTTCGAACCAACCCTGAGCTTGCCTGCGACGATCCCGGAGGTACTGTGCCCTGTCATCCGCTCTCGTGAAGTGGGAAACTATGTTTCGAGAGATAGGACAGAGGGTGGACTACATGAATGAATAGCAAGAATAGCAAGCATTAAATAGCATGAAAAGTAAGAATGAATAGATTGTCATCCGAGAGAGAAAAGTAACCCGTTCCTTGTAGTGGCTTCGGCCTTGATCAGGGTGAATACAAAATGTATAAAAAAATTGGAATATGTGTTAACTTGGTGATTGTTTGTAGTGATGGCAGTGGGAAAAGGGAAGAATACTTGGTAATGAGATCATGTACGGCTTAGATTTACTGATAGGAGCTTGAATTCCTTTTCTTGTTGCCGTTTCTTTTCGTTTATCTATCGCTGTAGTTCTTTACCGACAATGTCTTTACCAATTTTTATGCTTTGTTATCAAATTTAAATGTCAAACATGTGAAATAATGCATTGGTAACATTTATGGCTGAACTTTTAGTATAGCCTCGATCTGACATTATATAACCATAACGAGACAATTTTTAATTTTGAGCTATTTTGTTAATCAAAAATGGCCCTTCAGATGAGGCAATCAAAATTTTCTGCTATGAATCTTAGTCTGCCTGAATAGGGGACGTATGGCAGTTTATTAACCTTTAATCATGTATCACTACCTGTTTGAAGGAGTAAAAGAAAGCTGTGCACTCGGGTAAGTAACGTAATGACTTGATTATAGAGTCAAGGTGATCAAATTATAGAATGTCGAATGCTAACTCGGAACACAGCTATCATACGTCACTTATTTCGTTGCTGCCTTTTCACTTAAGTTTAGTTTTAAAGGAGAATAATAGTTCAAAAATATCATAAACATTTTTTAGATTTCCTTTCAAACGTCCTCAACATCGTGATGATTTCAACATGAGATTCTCCTGTCCGAAGGATGAGAAACAGAACAGCTAGAGCTCTTTGGTAAATGATGATCTCTATGCTGGAGCCTCTCTTCGATGTGATAAAGAACGCAGCTTTAACGTCATCGCCTCCAACAGACAAGACTACATGGCATTAGTTGCTACTTTGAGGGAGGTTATTTCACTGCCGCTTCCACTATCTTCACCCCAATGAACAGATTTATAAGTTGAACGAATTACAGACACCTGAGAACTCTTTTGTTGTAGCATATTGGTATTGTTTTAAATCTAAGAAACGTATAACGTTTTCTCATTGTCTATTCCAGCCTGGAGACAAGGCACATCTGCATCCTCGACACATGTCAAGTATTCGTTCTCTCAACGTTCTCTTTAGGCCCTATGTAATGTAAGCTGTTTTCCACTGAAATGTTAAAAAAGACTGTACTAGTAGTACTATACTAGTGTCGGAACTAAATAACGAATAGTAGTCATATTGAAACTACCTCGTAGTAAAACATATCTTCGTCTCTTTCTTCATTTGTATTCTTTTGCATCTAAGACAACTAGTAAACAAGCAACCCAATGAAAAAATCCCCTGTATTAATACTTTATACTCCAATCATTAAATTACATACCATTACAGCGACCTGTTTCCTTCCTGAATTCGATCAGCAATACTTGTCCTCGCCTTATAATTTCGCTCCCTGCAGCTTTAAACCAACGACATTTAACTCAACCATCTTGCTTAAACATAAGAACGTCTTGTTGTAAAACGACTAATTCCTTTTCCTTCCCAAGGCATAATGTTTAGCGTATCCCTTCCGGACCTCAAACCATTTTATGCAGCGCTGTTTACTCAGATGACAGCTCTCACCCCTGATATGAAAACGAAGACGTCGTATATTTGTTGTCCACTTATATATCGTGAAGCTGCCTCATTTTTATCACTCCAGACAAGTCAATAAACATTTTGATAGGTGTCTGCTATCCATTATACTCTTTAATAGTCTTCATAATTCGCAGGTTTTGCTTCCTATTATTCAGAGTATTGCACATAGCCATTGCTTTCATAAGCCAAGCCACTCCATGTTTCATTCCATGTTTGATGTTTCTTTAAGATACATATAATCATGGTTCTCGGCCTATTCTCGACTTAAAGAAACCGAAAGATTAGGAACACGACTGAACGATGCGCTAGTTTAGCCAAGGACATGCTCCTTAGAAGAGTTTCGCTTTAAACGCTGTTAAGGGACTTCTTATTGCTCTCCTAAGGTAATTTCGTGCAGCAAATGGTCTTTAAATTGACAATGTTATACCCAAGGCTGGAATTGTGACATGGGTAAGGATTATCTTTTTTAGCAATTAGTAAATCACCGCTCGTGGCACGGGGATCTTTAAATCAGTTGGATTACAATGAATCCCATTTTCTTCCTTTAGGTACTCATTGACCAAAAAATTACTTGAATTACGTTTGAGGTCCTAAGGGAATGCTGTTGTTAGGAAGATGAAAAACTGAATGATCGCTGGACCGTACTTTATTATTTTACATTTGAACATTTAGAGAGGAAAAGGAAGGTAAGTGAGTTGGACTGTACATTCACCAAAAAGTAAAACCAGTTTCTCAACTAAATTCCTATTTTCATATTTTGTCTCATTTTCCCTACTCTTTCATTAACGTCTTCTTTTACTTTTTACTACGTTTAAAGGACAAGTTTGTTGAGATCAAGATCCTCAAGATGTCCTAAAATCTCTCTATGGTAGATATTGGATCCTTCACACCTTGTTTACATCAGCGTTAGTTCATTAAATGGCTCACAACTTGATTAACTAAATCATAGATAAATAGAACTTTCTTATTTCGCACAAGAGGAGAGAAGTAAATAATATTTAAGAATTGAATACTTGTTGTTCACTGAAAAAAACGGTCTCATGGTTATCCTCTGCAGACGACTCGTCATCTGATGCGGTGGGAAAGTGTGACGTCACAATTTTGAACATTTTGAATTAAGGGGAAAAATTCAATTTTCATGTTACCCTATTAGTGAGAAGGTCAATGGCAAAATTGAGGGTGATGCTCTTTCCCAACACGGAGATAGCAGGTTTTCAAAGTTTTTGATTCTCTCTCACCAAACAATATTGCTTAATGCTGGTTCCTAACTTAAGGAACAAAGGAATATCAACAGAGTTTTGACCAGAGATTTTTGAGATTCAAACACTTCTAGTTTAAACACTATATACCCTACAGGTCTGCTACTTTGGGAAGCAGCCTATTCCAAGCTTGCCTTTCGATATCTTGAGTCAGATTGTACTATTTTTAAAACTTTTGATTTGTGACATCATCACTTTCCCTTCGCATTCCTATCGCTCTGTGTTCTCTTTGCGTACCCCTTCACACCCTCTATTCAAATATGAATACAACACCGAGTTTGGGAAGGCTTGACACTCCACTGGAAGAATGCATTAAGCGTTTGACTATCATGCACGGTTATACATGCCTTTTTGTTGCTAATACTTGCTTCGAATAACTAGATATACCGCAGCGCTTTATATTTCTTACATCTATGTCTCTCCGTGGCATAGTCCTTGAAACATTGAAATCATTTGGAAGGAAATCGGTTTAACTCTCCCTTAGCCCCCCAAAAATATTTGATAGCTATTGTACTGTTTCCGTAAGAAAAATTTACTTATAGAATGCGTCCAGAAACTAGGGGTAAGTAAAATACTGAGAAGTCAGACCAACATTTCTTCAAAATACAACATTGAACATAGCTATCTGTAGTCTTAACAATAGTGACTCTTCTTGTATTAGTGGGCTTAATTGGGGACAGCATTTATTTTGATAAGAACAGTGAATTTTACGGAAGCTACAATTCTGGACTATGAAATAGGCAAGTTTCCCTAAACTCCGTTTCAAAATATCGTCAGATTTGAAAAAGAACAATTTGGAGACTTGTATATCAGACCTCCCTGCTCTCAAGCGGAGAAATGCAGAAAGCAAACAATACTGCTCTTAAGCGGAGAGGTGTAGAAAACAAACAATACCAGCAATGGACATCCCTTCTATAAGCAAATGTCGTACGTGATTTATTTTCACTGAAATTTAGTCAAGACTTAACTGCTATTAGTCCAGGATTGTAGATTACGTTTCGAGACCTACTTCTCTTGCCGTCAGGCTACGATTCTCTGGTGGCGCAGCTATTTTACATTTGGATGTGTTGACGTCGGTGGTGATCGTCCGATTTCATTTGGTGCTATATCAATTTTGTGCTTATTGTTTTTCTAATGCTGGTGCTCGCAGCCTCACGTACTATCAAATCAGAACAAATTGTGTCCCCTGTATGCTGCAAGGACTGCACTGCATGCATTAGACGAGAGATAAAAAAGCATCGAAGTGCCGTCGAAAAGGCAGAAACGAAAGGCAACGAGATTATCTTTGTGATAAGGTTGGCATTAGATGTATTACTTAAAAATTTTCAATAGTCATCTATGTGTTACCATTTTTTTGTCAGTCCTTTCATTCTCCTTATTCTTATTATTCTTGAATTCTTGATTATAACTGAATAGTTCATATTGAGTTAGAGTTCGGTTTCTTTGACGCAGATCGGTCTTCCGATATTCAAAAATCTAGTCTCTAAATCAATCTATAACCAGCGATTGTCTATGAAGTCCAGCATGGCGTAAATATACCACTAATCTTAACCACCACCTTTATGCAACTGGTGTTTCCGTTGTCCGTTGTTTATCGAGTAGGACATCCAGGTCTTGACTTTGGATAGTCCTTCCAGAATGAAATACCAATTACCAAGCGAAGTTCCGTAATATTGCTCGTCTAGAAATAAGAGTAAACCATCAAAAACTGATAAAATAAGTAAGAAGTACGACTGTAGTTTACATCAATAGATTGTAATGAGGTGCATGTACACCCTTTTGGGCGTTTAAGATATTAAGGGGCATGGAGGCTATAGTCGTCAACATGGTTTTCATTTTCGTGGTAGGTCATTGTCATAACAATCTCAAAGGGGTGCTGGAGTGGGGTGTTGGGTTTACAACAGGTAGAAGGTGGGGTAGGGGTGTCATAAGATGAAATGGACAGGGAAATACCGCTTTACATGATAATTGTGTACAGGTAAGCCAAATATGGCGGGGTTCTAAATATTAATTTATTTTCTTGCTTAATAATAAAATGTTAGAAATAAACAATGCCACGCTTCCTATAATATGGATATTACAACATAGCAGTTTCCAATGCTAGGAGAAAAGTTTCTAGACTATAGCTGCTGAAATGCATTTCACTAAACTTGGCACAAAAGATTATAAATTAAGGGAGGTTCAGAATACTCCTCCTTTAACGAGAGAGGTGAATCATGCACAATCCTAACCCCTAAATAGTGGAGGAAAGGAGTAGAAGACGAGAAGGGTAGGAATGAAACGAATGAGGAGGAGAAGGAAATGAGGGAAGAGGGGAGGAAAAGGAATGACAGAGGAGTAGAAGGAAGAGAAAGATGATGAGGGAGGATCATGCACAATCCTAACCCCTACATAGTGGGGGGAAGGGGTAGAAAATAAGGGAGGACAGGGGGGAGGAGGGAAGGAATGAAAGGAATGAGAAGGAGAAGAAGGAAATGAGGAAGGAGGGAAGAAAAGGAGTGGGAGGGGAGTAATGTAGAAGGAAGAAAAAGAAGGTGAGAGAGAAGAGGATTGAAACAAGCGAGAGGGAGGAGTAGAAGGAGAGGAAGGAAAGGAATCTGGAGAATACGAGGAATAAGAAGGAGGAGTAGAAGGACGGGACGGAGAAAGAAAGTTAAGGAGGAAAAAAAGGTGAGGGAGAAAAAGAAGGAGTGAGATGAGAATGAGAAGAGAAAGGAGAGGAATGAAAAGGAAAAAGTTAAAGAAGGAAAGAGAAGAAGAAGACGACAAAAACATACCAGGAAAAAGAAAAAGAGAGGAAGAACATAAGTAGTAAGTATAGGAAAAATTACATAGGGTACAGTACAGTACAGTACAGTACTGTGTTAGTGATACTTACATTAGTTGAACTTGGATTAAAATCGATTCCCAATGTGTCGGTCTCTCCTATCGGAATCTTCACAGCATAGGTAGCAAAGGGACTTCTCATTAGTTTTGGAAAATTTGATGCACTCCTTTTTGTCCTCTTTGATTTCTTCTTAGATTTCCTCTTAGATTGTCGAAACATCTTTTGAAAACTCCCTTCTGGGATGTCATCGTGGTTACGGCACTTACGCCCTGCAAAAGAGCATAAATCAGTGATAAAAGTTCATTAGAAAAACGTTTCACGGATTAAAACTACGGACAAAAATTCATCCGACTTAGCAACTACAGGGAAACGTACAAGAGATGAATTAATACAGAAAAGCACTCCATGGATAAACCAGTGGTCTCTTGCATTTTTCCTTACTTGCACCCTTGCAAATTTGAGCACCCCTTTAGGCTCATCGGTAAGCTCTTCTACACACGTCCAATCATCGACAAACTCTCGTACACACTTTTAAATCATCAACAAGCCCTCGGAACTGCCGCCAGAAAAACACCCTATGCAAATCGATCTCAAGTATTAGAAATAGAAAGAAGGGTGCTACTCCAGTCTTTCTTTATCTTACTTTCAAAACACAGTTTGGTATAAGATTGGAGTATAAGACTAAGAAAGCTTTTCAGTACTAAAAAGTTTTCGTAATCTCGTGCAGTTTTATCTTACTTTATACGAAAAAACGAATTACAAACCCCCAAAGGAAATCGGCCCCCTTTTTACAGAGGAGCCCTTCTAAAGTAAAAGCATAGATGAAGTGAAGCCTTGTGGGAGAGTAGGGAAGTATCAGGGTCCAAGCCTCTATCAAAAACCTTCTTCAATAAAAATAAAAATTTTTTAGGTACTGGAGTCTTATATAAACATAAGAGCCCTTTTAATAGTTCGGCTCTTAAGTAATTACGGGCGACTTAAATCGGAATTCGGGGAAAAAATTTGATTTCTGTAGATTTTGCTCGGTAATTTATCAATCATATGTCACAGAAATGACTTACCTTGATCACACTGACTTATGAGGTGATCATTAGCTTTCCCAGAGACCAAAACTTTTTTCACGTTCTCTTGGTTTAAAATTATTGGCTTCTCGGTTTTTATGCTTCCGATGTAAAACTGGTTATCACCAAAGTGTTCAACTTGAATTAGGAGCAATCTGTTGCTGTGTTTATGATTTCCACTCCAAAATATCTCAGCGTATATCTGAAAAGAGAAATTGTTCACTAACGTGTCAAATACTGTAAGTCAGAAGAAGTACCTGAACAGAAGATTGTATCTGAACAAGTGTATCTGAAAAAAAAAGATGTATCTAAACAAAGGAGTTCAGCTAAACAGCGGCATGTCTTTGAGAAGCAGAATATATTTTAACAGCAGGATGAATCTGAACAGTAGGATGTATCTGAACAGCGCGATGTATCTGAACAGCAGGATGTATCTGAACAGTAGGATGTATCTGAACAGCAAGATGTATCTAAACAGCAGGATGTATCTGAACAGCAGGATGTATCTGAACAGCAGGATGTATCAAAGCAGCAGGATTTATCCAAACAGTAGGATGTATCTGAGCAACAGGATGTATCTGAATGGCAAGATGTACCTGCAAAGCATGATGTATCTGAACAGCAGGATGATTCCGAACAGGGGATGTATCTGAACAGCAGAATGTAACCAAACAGCAGGATGTATCTGAACAACAGGATGTATCCAAACAGCAGGATGTATCCAAACAGCAGGATGTATCCAAACAGCAGGATGTATCCAAACAGCAGGATTTATCCAAACAGCAGGATGTATCTGAGCAACAGGATGTATCTGAATAGCAAGATGTACCTGCAAAGCATGATGTATCTGAACAGCAGGATGATTCCGAACGGCAGGATGTATCTGAACAGCAGAATGTAACCAAACAGCAGGATGTATCTGAACAACAGGATGTATCCAAACAGCAGGAAGTATCCAAACAGCAGGATGTAGCTGAACAGCAGGATGTTGCTTAACAGCAGGATGTTGCTGAACAGCAGGATGTAGCTGAACAGCAGGATGTATTTGGAAGGTAGGATGTAGCTGAAAAACAGTGTGTATCTGAAAAGAATAAGATAAAACCTTTTGTGCTGGGACACCCTTTGTTCATATACATGTTACTTTTTAGGTACACTCTTCTATTCAGATACACCTCTCACTTCAGATACATCCGATCGTTCATGCACATACTTTTGTTCAGATACACTGAGCTTGACAGAATCACCATCCTGCTATGATACGCTCTGCTGTACACCAACAGTGGGACTCCTGGTTGGGTCAAATATTTATATTCCAGGACATTTCAGCTTCCTGGTTCTCTTAAGAGAGAGTCTGGGCAGGCATTAAAAACACAGGACTGTTGTGGTAAAATCTTGACGTCTGGTCACCTTAACCGACAAACACTATAAATATAATTAAAAGAGTGTCCTATATAACGTGATGACTTCAAGGAAGCTATCACTACAGCTTCCAAAACCTTAATGTGAAAGTCCGACCGAGTTCTATGAAGAATGGAAAATCGCCCGTCCTCATAACTGTCAGCACAACTCTTACTGAAAACCAAATGAAGTGCAATTGCTGATTCTACCTTCTCTGGTCTATACGACGTAACCTGACAAGCATGATTATGCTGATTACGAAAAGCTTCCACAAAATGAAATTCGCCTTATGTATTTGCAAATTCTGAAGTACCAACAATCTGTATGGACTTGCAGTTACCAGGTAGGGTAGTTTATAAATATTATCATACTTCTAGAAAATACTGAAAGCCTGGAAACGTAAGGTGACTTCAATAATCTGTTTTTCCTCCATTATCATTTCGTATCGGAACAATTGTCATGTATCCTGGTATGTTGATAGTGATGATGAGAAGAAGGAATAAAATAATAACCATGCATTCATTGACTATGAAGGTTATTGTAGTAACGATAATGAAAACCGCGATTCATGCCCGCCGTAGGAATACGGTGTGAGAGAGGATAAAACTCAATCCTGCAAATACATTCGCGATTAGCGTAAAGGAAAAAGAGAAAAAACAACAACGTCCTACTTACCTCCGTCAGCCTGACGTTAGAACATTCCTCTTGACAGAATGTGGCCGGAGAAATGAAAAATGTGCCTGTCCCGTATTCTTGTAGACCTTCAATTAACTTGTCAAAGTAAGAGAAAGACTTGCTTCAATATAAGAACAATGTTAGGATCAAGTAGCCCTTAAAGTAAAGAATAAGGAAAATTTTAGCCTCATTGTTGGCTAAGCGGAGGGACGTGATGACAACACACTTCCAAAGTTGTGACGTCACACTTTTCGTCGGAATCAGGATCCGTTAAGAAATGCTACTGTTGGACACATTGAACTGCAATAGTTTTGTTTGCATTATAAGACCAAATTTAAATTTCCCACAAACACCTTTTCCTGCTTTCTTATCGTAATACTGTAGGTTTCAAAGACACTAATGTGAATTTGTATTTGTCATTGTTGGTTATAGTGTTACAAGTACCAATCTTTTTATCAACCATTATACATTTGATTAAAAATAATGGCTCGAACCGTGAATTGTCAATACATGTTGCATAGGTTTGTGTTATGACTGCTCATAACCAAGTGGGTAATAGCAATGTATCAGTGGCGTACGCCGTTGAAAAATTTTGGCATGGAGAAAACCGTCTCCTAAGCGTAAAACAAGAGGTAGAAGAGTAAAGAATCCCTTTCTAGTTTCTCTATTCTTCGGTACAACTAAATTAGATGCAAATTTGTCTTTTCTCCCTTATACAGTGTAATCAGATTGGGCATGAGATGTTCTACCTCAAATTAAGAACTAAGTTGCTCAGTTTTGCAGTTTTTTGGTCATTTTCACGATATGGCACCGTTTACACTGACAACATGGAGATTTCAAGGTTTCGGAGAAAAGAGGAAAAGGGGGAGGTCAGCCAATATCACAGAGGACATTTAAAGAAAACCATGTTGCCATTGCTTATTGCAACCGCTAAATTCATCATCAAAACTAAAATCATTATAAAAGACCAAAAACCTTACAATAAATACAATATTGGTCTTAAAAATTACCTCTTTATGGGTATCCTTGGTGAATTGCAATGTCCATCTCTGACTATGCTGTTTGTTTGCTTCCTGCACAGCCTCGTCGTAAGTAAGTCTGTATTGTTCTATTCTTTGATGCAAGTCCTCCAATGGCTGATATCCGTTGAATGACGTATCGCTTCCGGTCGCGCCTACTCCTGTAGGATTGTAAAACTTCAAGCATTCGGTAAAGTCCCAAAGATATGCAAACCTGCCCGAAAAGTAGCATTAACAGTACAACGAGAATGTAAAGGAGCTTCATGCAATGGTTTTTAGATTTGTTATGCTTTCTATTGCTGTAAATGCAAAACTTTTCGTCAATTTCTACAAAACAGAATAAACATGAACAAGCCTAAAAGGCAAGAAAGGAGATATCAACACAAAATGAAAGAGAGTTCATACTTTGTCGTCAAAACTGTCGTTGTCAGAATCATCATACTTACCATCATCATAGTCATCATCATCGTTCTCATCCTCTTTACCAACAATGCTATTATTGTTAGTATTGCTCTTGACGTCATCATCATTATCATCATCAGCGACATTCAAAAACAAAAACCAAAACAAAAAAAAACACCAAAAAATACCCGAAGCAAAAAACCAAAACCAAAACCCCAAAACAAAAACAGATAAAACGTTGCTTTTACATTTCTATATTTTGTCCTATATAAGGTATCCTACATAAAGAATGGAGGAATTACGTAAGCACTAAATAGTACCTGAGGCTTTCCGTGTAGCGATAAAGAGCCTTGAGTGTAAATGTGACCGTATCCTTAAACGTATCCAGTAGTCCCTCTGTGAAGCTAATCCTTTGCGCTACGTTCTTCTCCGTTGTTTGAAAGTCTCGTGCATTTCTAATTTCGTTAACTTTCGTTTTCCTCTGCTCCAAAATTCGCAGTCTAACGTGGCACTCTGCAATGCTCACATCATAAAGACCTAATTCGCCTATAAATGACCAACGGAGAGAAGCAAAGTCCCAATAAGTATCGATTGCATTTCCAAACTTAAGGCCTGGCGCTCCAGCCTGCAAAAGACAGTCAACGAATTCCACAAAAGCATCCTTGTCTTCCAGGTCGTACGTCTGTAAAGAAAGGGTGACGATACACAAAGCAAACCATTAGAATGAGGGTTTTTCATCCCCGAAACATAGCAGTTTGCTTCACAGACCCCCTCCCCATTCTACGATTCAACTGATTCCCATGCTTGCTGTATCGATCCTCTAATAAATTACCGCGGGTTTGTACTGTAAAGAGGTTTATTCTACTTATCCATGGTGCACAGTGGCGCATTTGGGCAGGTCATTGCGCCATGCACTTCCCCTCAGGGCATAAAAAATAGAATTAACTGAGTTTGATATGAAATGAAACTTTTGAGATGGCAGGATGTGTTAAGTGCCAGAAAATAGCCTAAAATAAGGATTTGAGTATCGGAATTTCAAAATTTCTTAAAAAGGGGACCGATACCCCACAAAATGGTGCTGTCATGAAGTAGTAAGCAGTTTTAGCAGACGCTTCTTGAAGTGTGATGTAATCTTGTTATAAGAGCAACTTTCATGTTATAAAAATCATATTTGAAGTAATGGTGTGAGTATAAAAGGAGGTGTATGTAAGGGGTACGGGAAATTGGTACTAGCTATCTGGTTGAACATGTGGCAATGTATACTAAAAGATGGGGAGGGTTTCAATCATACTTATTATGTTTAACCTATGTTGACGCAGTCATTTTTGTGGTCGTTATCTGCATTGCATACATTTGACGCCCATAACGTCATCCTACCACAGGTGCCTCGAGCCATTCGCATTTAGGCACATCCTCCATGTAAACAATTACTGTTTGCCAGTAGTATTGTAAGTTGATTTTTAATCTAAAAACAGTTTCATTGACTTTGACATTGATGTTACCGTCAAGCAATAGCCTGCCGCCGTGGACTCGTGGCTAAGGAGTCGGACTCACATGCTAAAGGTTGCGGGTTCGAATCCCGCCTAACTGGAGATAAAGAGTATCGGTTGGAGAAGGAAACGTGAGATCACCCCTGTAAAAGTGCTCTCTCCACAGGCTACGCTCGAAATCGAGTATGCCACCAAAAAAAATTAAAATTTTCCTTCTGATCATTTCTTACCTTCTGCAATTCCGCAAGGGCACGGGGCTGCAAGTCATTTAAGTCAAGCTGCGTCCAATTCATTTCTTTGTCTTTGAAAGGAGCGAACGTTAATGCCGCCTCTCTTCTTTTGTTAACCACCTCCATGTTAACTTCTTTGCAATCCTCGCCCTCTTCAGCAAACTCCACCATCTGCATAGCAAAAGGTGGTTTCCAAAGCGTCATATTAGGGAGGCCAGTGGTTTTTAATCCCCAGGGCAGTGGTTCTTAACCCCAAGGGCAGTGATTCTTGATCCCCAGGGCAGTGGTTCTGATCCCCAAGGCAGTGGTTCTTATTCCCTAGAGCAGTGGTTCTTAATCCCCAGGACAGTGGTTCTTAATCCCCAGGGCAATGGTTCTTAATCCCCCGGGCAGTGGTTGTTAATCCCCGGGGCAGTGGTTCTTGATCCCCAGGGCAGTGGTTCTTAATCCCCAGGACAGTGGTTGTTAATCCCCTGTGCAGTGGTTCTTGATCCCCAGGGCAGTGGTTCTTAATACCCGGGGCAGTGGTTCTTAATCCCCAGGGCAGTGGTTCTTAATCCCCTGTGCAGTGGTTATTTATCCCTTGGGCAGTGGTTATTAATCCCCAGGGCAGTGGTTCTTAATCCCAAGGGCTGTCAAGGGCAGTCTATCAACTGCTTTTGGTCTAAGTTCAATGTTCTAAAAGTACCCGATGTTAGAAACACTTTACCCATTTCACCTTCCCTTCCTCATTACAGGTTTGCAGTATCATTGTATTATTGTTCCTAAGCAACGGTAAAATCTAGGAGAGAGGATATGTTCCTCCTCTCGTCCTGCTGCTCTGACCTACTTGTCTCGATTCAAAGTAGCTACAGAGACTCTGCGGAGAGTGAACAGATCCTCACTTTTTTAAGAAGAAACGCCTTTTCCCAAGTATTTTCATGGAAATGCCTTTTTGGCAATGCTCTAGATCTCTTTAAACAATTTACAATCAAAATTGATTTTAAATAGGCTACGACTTACAGCTTATGCCATGAAGAAGCCTTCCGTACTACAATTATGGGGTTTCATTTCTCATGTTTTACGATGTCTCAGGGTGGTTTATATCTGTTTAAGATAATCGTAGAAAAACCATACTCTAAACAAAGGGCTCAAATAGAAAGAAAACAAGAACCAAAAAGTTAGCAGGAATATATATGTAAAAAAGGCCATCCAGTTGAATTATACGTGCAAAGATCTACAAAAAGGGGGAGAGGTACAACCCCGTCTCTCCAGGTTGATACGGCCATGTTAAATCTTCTGAAGCCCAAACGCAACACCGTCAACGAACGCATCTCTATCATATTATTAGCCACTTAGCTTCTTGCATGATAAATCACAACAACCACACTTCTTGCATGATAAATCACAACCACCACACTTCTTGCATGATAAAT
>JAAAKL020011010.1:3056-13958 GCA_010016065.2 Carybdea cf. marsupialis auct. non (Linnaeus, 1758) | reverse complement strand
GCCCTTATATCTTTCACATGATCTTAAGTTGGACAGGTGGACAAGGACTGTTTGCCTTAGTTTTGGTGGGAGCTTATACCTGTTTGGCGGTGTTTTGTTTGTAGCAAGCTGTTTTCACATTGCTGATATTTTGTTCCCGACTGTAGACGTCACTGCACAACTCAGTGTAGACTGTATGTGTCCACCACTTTCCGAAGCACATTTTTACTCAACATGCAGGTGTAGGTAACATTTAAAGCACGCAATATTGTTTATTTTCCTTAAAGAGATTTCGTATCTATCGAAAAGGAATCTAAACTGAGAAGAAAAAATTTGCAATAGAAATTTGAAATTTAGATTGAAGCTTAGCTGTTTAATAAACGGTGAGCGATGTTCGGTGAGCGGTGTTCGGTGTTCGGTGTTCGGTGTTCGGTGTTCGGTGTTCGGTGAGCGGTGAGCGGTGTTCGGTGAGCGGTGTTCGGTGTTCGGTGAGCGGTGTTCGGTGAGCGATGTTCGGTGTTCGGTGTTCGGTGAGCGGTGTTCGGTGTTCGGTGTTCGGTGAGCGATGTAAACGGTGTTCTCTGATAGAACCTGGTCTTTCTTCCATCTTTAACCAGAACCTTTGTACGTATTTTCAAAACCTTTCCACTATTTTACAATATGTTTTTTAACATTCTTTATCAAACAGATTTGTATTAAACTTAATTCTTGATATTCGTTACTTTTTGAAACAGAATTATCTTAATGATAACTAGATAATTTTCCACTTAATCTCTACCATATATTCTGCTACAATCAATAAACAATTACGTATATATGGCAGTTTGTCTGTTCACATACAAACTCCAGACTTAAAAAGTAAACAATAATCAAATCAACTAAATACCGTCATTGGTTACTGCAATTAAACTATTTAGTTGTTATGGATGTGAAAGATGGTTTCCATTGCAACCTATTCTTAAGCTTATTAACAGAAATAGTTAACCATGGAAAATGTTACCTCTTAACGCCTAACAGAGTCAATCATCAAGCAAAATACAGCTTCAAATGCTATGTGTAGGAAATTAATTTTTGAAGTTCCTAAATGCTAAAGCATATCGTTAATAAATTAACATGTTATAATACTAAAGCTAAAATCATTACACAAATTACTATCAACAAACGCTTATGTATCCAACGTATATAGAAGTATTATTTTAAAAGCTGGTTTTTACTCAGTAGGCTTTAATTTGTAATTACACATTACCCTTGTACTTTTCAACTGCCGAAAAACAGTGGAAGGAGCAGTCTATTATATTTCATGTCTCAGAATAAAATTGACGAGGTAGCTGGATAATAATGAACGAAATCTCTTCCTTTTCAACTTTAGCATTTGGTGCATGCTCAGTATAAACGTAGGCAAAGACATTCCTACTTCAGAAAAATGACTATCAAAATAACTTTAAAGAAGTCTCTGGCGCCCTCGGGTGAAAGATATTGCCAACTATTTCAAATTTTCAGAGCGTTGATTATCTGTGACCATTCTGTGCCCTCTCTTCTTTCTGTGGGGCTGCGTTCGTAAAGGCATGGTATTGATCCATCACTAAAACTTTGAAGTTTATATACCTTTTATCTCCCAAAGGTTTCTAGCTCATAATTGGTTACGCAGGACTTTTAAAATTCCACAGTTTTATTTTTATCCATTTCAAGTTTTCAAATATTCTTCTTTATCGAGGAACTTTTCTAAGCTATGATTTAATTTCAGTCAATCTAAATATGAGATCCGAAAGTTTCTTTAAAAAAGATAATGAATGAAGTGATAAAATGGCTCAATTTTGAAAGTATTTGAATGTAAAGAAAGGATACGTCAATGACCGCACCCCTGATGTTGAAGACCCGATGCTCTGTTTTCTTCATAGTAAAACGCAGGAAACCTCAAATACAAAACAGATGGAGTGATAGACAATGAAAGGAACTACTTGGAATAATCATGTGTAAAAAGTCGGTTGATTCTTGGCTCTTCTAAACAGTGTCCTGTTTTGCTTTATGCAATACCTTATGTTGCAGTGAACAAGATCAGGTTTTTGTTTCACGTGGTGAGTATATGACACGTTTACTTTTTTTATACTATCTGTTTTTCTCGCCGAAATCGCCGACTGTCATTGAAGTATTTTCAAAGTAATGCGATGAGAAAACATACTTAGTTGACCTAATCTCGACCTTTAGATGCATTTTGTTACATTTTTGATAAACTCTCAGCCTCCACTTTGTTATGATATTGTGATTTAAACAGAACAGAGGCACAGTACAGACATACAGAAAGTACTAGATGCAATATTAATTACAAAATATCTTAGGTATTGAAATGCGTTGGAAAAGGTAATTTAAGTAAATGGTGTGGCTGCTTGCATACATGCCTTGTGATAACGGATGAGACGTTATCAATTACCTCACGAGATGTTTGCTGGAAAACTTAAAACGAGAAAGAAAATTCTCTGGCTATAGGGTTTTCAAAAACTAAGATATTATGACGAAGTTAGTTTTAAGGAAATATTGTGATAATGAAAGGGACAGCAGGTTTATTGTAAAGTTTCCTATAAGAGTTGTTTAAGATACCATAGAGGCAAACTTTATAGATGAGTAGGTAACTTTGAAAATTAATTTCAGAGCAAATGGGCTCCGGAGTTGAACCTACGACCACACTGTATGCTACTCTGCCCACTGAGCTGCAATTACCCTAATAATAAAGTAATTATCTTTCACTAATTTGTCAAATTAACTTGGAATCTCGCACTAATGAATATCGAAATTTGCTTTTTCACAATTTCAGAGACCACCCTTTCTGCGCCATAAGACTAGACTATGTAAGGATAGAATATCAATCTGTTCAAGGCTAGCAAAAATTTGATGCCCGCTTCGGGCCTGGGTTGTTCACTTTGCAAATTTTTTTAACTTTTTCAAGAGACTTTGAGTATAATTATTGCCTGTTATCGTCCCCTTAGTCCATAGCTTTTAGAACAGAGCTATGTAGGTTAGGGCATGTGTTACGTGTTGAGTACTATTCTCCTGTTACAGTTTACCCAACAGGAGGTAACTACGATGAACAGGTTTCCTTGTCGATCGTAGGCTAAGTTCGCAAAGGAGACAGAGTCTTCTGTTGAATATCAGGAAAGGGGGAATGAAGTCCCTGGAGATGTCTTGTGCTAGGCGTACCGGCGTGTTTAGAGGTCCCGTCATCCATCAACTTTATCCAAGTTATGGGTCCAATAGTGAAGCGTTGTTGAAACAGTTGGCATGGAACTTTCGTAAGGTAAGAGCAGGTGTTCTGGATACTAGTACATTGTGCCATGCCTAGTTTGTTGGCCCTTAAGTGAAGAAAGATGATCTAATTTACGACCAGATTAAAGACCTGAACGATGATGACAGTTAAAATGACCTCATCGTTACACTTCCTGAATGGAATGCTACAGCTTGTGAAAGCAATAATTGGGATATAGTTGGTTGCTTTGGTTTGGCTATCAGGAATGAAAGGCGTAAAGATCTCGTGGATTTCTGTTGACGAGAAGGCATGGTCATCTCAGGCTGCTTCATCATAACGTGACAAAGTGGTACAAATAGAAATGTCAGATGATGTAAGGAAATATCAGCTCGATTACATCCTTGTAAGACACAGCTACAAGAAATGAATGAAGAATGCCTGTTCCTTTCCAAGCACAGATACTGGCAGTGATTATAATATAGTTGTCATATAAGTAAAGGTACCACTGAAAAGACTGAAAATAGCAAAGAAAGACGTAGTATGGAATGTTAAAAAGTTCAAAGGCTAAGGCTGTGCAACATTCATAGATGGTGATGACGGCAAGTTCGAAAACGGAGGACACATGTTAAACGTAGATACGTCTTAATAATTCCATCTTTAAAAGCACATAGGACCATGTTGTAATCTTGCAAGCTGAAAGAGCAAAGAAGAATTTATAAGAAAGATGGAATATAGGAGGAAATGGAAACACATCAACATTGAGAATGGAAGATGCAGATATCACCATTTGTTCACATTCGTTGATTTCATCAACATGATGCCCTTTAATAATGTATCTGCATGTCTATCGATCTGCGCATAATATTTCAAGTCAATCAAGATTTCCTAACTCGCCTCTGTTTCTATCTGTTAAGTCTCTCAAATTCCTAATGATGGTGCTATGACAACTGGTCTTTTGTCGTACAGGGAGGTTTGGAGTAATCATGACACATTTGTTACTGATCGTGAAGATGTGAAAATGATATTAAGGGGGGTATGTTGAAAACTTGAATGCAAAAGATCAAAATCTGAGTCTCGATAGAGGAAGAAAAGAATGTTGACAATGGTTTTAAGGAAATGGATTTCCTAGTCAGTGCAATAAGGAAGTGATCGATAAGTTAAATTATTGCAAATTAGAAGGTACAGATGGAATACCATCTCAAATTATCCAAGCGCTAAAAGTAGAAGGCCATAAGAAAATATACAAGATAATTATACAAGAATATTCAATATACAAGAAAGACAAATAGTGAGACGACTTCTTAAGGAGCATCCTAATTCCACTTGAGAAGACGCCAAAAGCACTTTGATATAGTAATCATCGCACATACTGTGGAGGTGTCTTTTAAAAGTTCTGACGCATAGAATTAAAGCAAAGGCTGGGCGCATTGATAATAATCAGTTTGGTTTCAGAAAAGGTACAAAGACAAGAGAGGCAATTGAGGTGTTGATTGCTGAGAAAAGCACTGATCATGATCAAGACAGATTGGTCTGTCTTGTGTATTATAAGAAGGCGGTCGACCGGGCCAATTGGAACAAATTGATGAGGGTGCTGAAAGATATAGGAGTTGACTGCAGGAAGAGGAAAATGGTTTCTCCTTTGTTTCTTAGACAAATTGCAACAGTCAGAATTGGAGACAGGGAGTCACTACCATTATTTATTGCAGGAGATGTGAGATAGCTTTGCCCTCTCCCACCCTCTCTGTTTATCATCTACACGGAAGCTATGATGAAAGAAGCACTCTATATTTGATTGATGGCTTAAAGGTTGAAGGTCAACAGATTAGAACGGGCCATTTTTAAGGTAACTAGACATTGAACTGAAGTACATGAAATGGTCTTCAGAACATGATAATCCGGCTGATCGGTGTTGTTGAACATTCTGGCGTAAAGATCAAGATAACCAATGTCATAAAAATTGGAAAGGAAGTAGTGAGGTGACTGCATCTATTAATTGCAGAAGCTTAGAACAGGTTTATAAACTCAAGTAATTTTGAAGTATAATGACTGAGGAAAGTTGCTGCAAGACCGACATTAAAGAGAGAATAGAAATAAAACAATCGTATTTTCAATGCATAGAACGCTACTCACAAGTAACTGGGGCAGAAACTTGTGGAAGGGGCTGGTGAAGTGGTGAAGTCCTTGTTTTGAAGTTTTTTGTTGTAAGACATGGAAATTTAGATTCTAAGGAGAACTGGCATCAAGCGCCTAGAAAGTTGTCATATTTGGGTTTGGAGAAGGATAGAAAGAATACTCTAAAAAGAACATTATAGCAATGAAGAGGTATTATAGATTGTAGAAGAGGAAAGAATACTGTTCTATGTCCTAAAAAATGCAGAACGAATGGATAGTTCACGTGCGTAGACATGAAAATTTATTAAGAGATTTTGTTGAAGGCAGGGTGGAAGGTAAAGGACTGAAGAAGTAGATCAGTAGAGAGATGGGTGGAACTCCATGTGTTAAGATCTGCCACATCGATAGAAGAACACCAAGAACAAGGAAAAGAAGAAGACATGTTCATGCACTGCCGTCAATGCTGGCATCTTTCAGTATCTTAATGCCGGTCGGATATTTTCAGCTATTTTTTTTTCCGGTAAACGTTTTCTGTTTATTTTAACATCGAAAGATCATCTCCATCTTTACTCAAAAACAATTCCCAAACAAATATCATTTTCTACCTCATCTATGATAAAAAATCTGTTTTTACTTCATGCTTCAAGCAATATACGTTTATTTGTATAGAACACTTTCTAGACTGATTCTTGTTTTAGATCGATTATATTTCAACGTCAGTCTTCGTATCTCTTTGATCCGGAACTGTATCAGGCATAACTTAGTCGTTTTGGGTCGTTTCCGCTTTTTATCCAATATACTCTGGCTCGCCCTATTTTTTTTACAACTAATACGCCTAATTGTCAGTCTACGTTTACATCCACGAAATGCAAAAAGAAAACGGTCCCTTGTTATTAAGGCTACTTAATCCTGCATTGAATATGAGATATCTTGGAGAAAGTACATTAAATGAAGTGAAGTTAAACGGTTTGTTCTTGGCCTACCATTCGGTTTACCAAGTCGCAAGTGCAAAAATTTCGTATTTCAAATCGCTGAGTTCATTAATTTTCTTCCTCGGCGTCACTCTTTTCAAATATATTCAATTAGTCACAGAGCATTGGTATCGCTTTGAGAAAATGCACTGTGTTATTAACATAAAGCCGACATAGAGTAGAATCGACCTTAAGGAAATTAATTCAGGAATGGCCTCTGGAGCAAATGACCTGCCTTTCAAGGTAATTCACAAAGATTGAAAGAATGTAAAGAAAAGTCCTACACAAGCTGTGCGCCATCAGAGGGGTAACTTACCGGCAGAACTGAGCTTAAATCTCAAAATATTGAATAAGATTTAGTCTTGAGAATCTATAGCATTCGTAGGAAAAGAACACACATCAAAAATACATCTACCGTTCCCTGAACTTGTTAAGCCTTACGCTCTACGTACTCCAAACAATTTAGACTAAAGGCAGAAATACTCAAAATATAATTCATTTGTTTTCATAACATTAGAAGACCCAACTCTAATCTTAAGCATTAGCTAGTTTCATTTTTCAAACTTCTGCAGGTTTTACACGCTGGAGGATTTAAACTTTTTCTTGCACATCAAAGAAAAGTTAATCTATAAATTGGCTAATAAAGTCTTGTTCTCGCGTGCTTTCTTTGGTATGATAACGACAAACACAGACAAGAGAGGTAACTTTCAAACTGGTCGCTATGAAGGATACAAGTAAAAAAAGGTCATTCTTATTTCATTTCTAGAGTACCTTTGAAAATCCTTGAGTTGCATCCCTATTTATATCACTAAGTCTACTAGTGTCATTTGTGTAAGCCACAAAGCCATCTTCTGATACAAGTTCTATTTCTGGCCAAAAATTAAATTGTTCACTATTTACCAAAACAATAGTAAACTTTGTAAACTGTTTTGTTTATCTCTATAAAGAAAAGTTCTGTTGATTTTTACAGAAGACTGTAACCAAGACAGAATATTGCGTTTTAAGGCTTGGTAGGAAAACATACAATATTTGGTGTTTTGGAATATCCTGAATTTCTCGAGCTGGCAAAACTTATTTTATTTACGTTCTGCTTAGACATCCCAAAGATATGTACAATTAAAATTGCCATTTTATCCCTTACGCATGCTCAACTCGAGGTTATTTCTCATACAAAATTTGACACAGTTCACTTTAGCTCAAAGTATGTGACATTCTGTTAATTTCTTAACAGCAAAATTAAATAACTGATGTAAGATCTTGCCTTTTCGCGGCGAATGAAATATTCGATACATAACATTATTATATCTTGCAACCGAGGTTTCCTCTAAGATTTCGAGTCCTTAATTCCACGCTGAGAAGAGTACCGAAATTGCTTAATTGGTTGTTGCTTTGGGTTTTTTATATACTAGTGAGTCACCACTTATCAAGGCTAGAAGCCACTCGAGCATAAGTGTTAATGAGATGGATAAACTGACAAGTGAATGATGATGAATAACGAAAGATATGAAGCGAATGAATAAAATTTGATGACGTCTGAGGATGGTTATGACAAGTGTAATATTAACTTTTGATTTGAAGATGTCCATGTTGTAGTCCTCCGGGAAACAATCTTGTGGCAACGCGCTCAACAAATGGGAGTTTCTTGGAAAGAACTCTGTTCATGGAAATTCCCTTTAATGTTAGGCACATGGAGGAAGAAAGGAAATTCTTTTCCAGTGGTGGTAGCAAGACGCGTTCTTGCTGTAAAAGTTTTACGAGGAGGAGCTAGGGATTGAAGTTCAGTCAAGCACTTTCCATGGAAATAACGATAGGGTAGAGAAAGGCTAGCAACGTCTCTTCTGTGAGAGGGCAACTGTAGAGAACTGAACAGATCATCTCCGACGAGATTGCGGGGTCGACTTTGAACTCTGTCAAGAAAGAGTGCTCTGAGCAGCGTCTCCCCTGATGTGGCAGCAATTTTCCATTCTTGGGGTGTATCTGACTTTTATATAGGTAGAGGATTGCATTATGCGTCAGGTACCTGTTTCTGTTGTTTGAGTGGTGGCCAGAAGAAATTAAGAAGGAAAGAAAATCGTTAAAAAGAACTTTCTTTAGTTTGAGGATGTATAAGCTCTATAAGCCCTATAAGCTCTATCAAGTGAGTGATTTCGGCAACATAGAATATACATTGTCTCTGCTCAGGCGTTCCTTTGCAATAGCAACCCTCAAACAGATTACTTTACATCGAAATTTTTCCCTGGTAGTTCACCCTGAATACCAAAGCTACGTATATTAATAAATAGTAGCTCTGTAACATACATAATGTATCAAGACAATTTCATGTTGAGACTCATGTGCAACAGGCATTCTACAGATTTAAGAAAAAATTCGAAGAACTTCTGTTGACTTTAGCTGTATATTGTAGGTTAAATAGAGCTTAAATTCGGACAAGCTCTACAAACAACATATATAATCTAAAATGTACTCAAGAAGCCTACCCTTTAAGAATAGTATGTAGTAGATAAGGAGAACTAGGGGTAGAAAGCATATGCTGAAGATACCATAGGCTTGCTATGTTAGGATGTATTAGTGAGACAAAGCACCTTGGTAGCTGTAATCTCTACACTATATATCTATTGAACTGAAGAATTTACCATCAAGGCTCGAAGCTTTAGCCCACACCCACTAGGAGCTTTAAGACCCTGAACCCTAGTTTACATTTTATCCCTTGTAATGCAGAGTATCTTTTATGGCGTCTGCCATAAATTTGCTGTACGTACCACTGATCTCTAAAAAACACTGGATCGAGCATCTTCCGTCTGAAAGTGAGATCAGACTTTGAACGCCATTTCAGTCCCCATCACACAAAGCTTATAAGCAATGTTACGCAACATGGTAGACTTTCCCACGCTATTTTAACTAATGGGGGCCAGTACTCGTCACTACACTTTCGAAGTTGGAAACCATGGGAAGCTCGATCCAGTCTTTTCAGAGATCACTGTTAAATACAGGGAGGTGATTAAGCCTATCATACTAGGGGAACAATAAACATGGATATGTTTTGGCTGTCATTTCTATGCTCATTACGACATATTCAAAAAGAAAGAGGAGTAAGTGGTTCCTGATTATGGCTATATGTTGCTGCTCATGATCACATCTGATAGATTTTAATTTTTTCAACGGAGAGATTATTTATCTGCAACTGCAAAAACCACCTTTGTAACTAGGTAAATAGATAACTAAAGAAAGACCTAAATAACTGACCTAATAACTAACTAAATATAACTAACTGAACAACAAACCTAATTAGCTAACTGTGCAAATTATGGAACGGACCCCACAGTTTTTCGTCCAAGAACACCAAACCTGCCATGGTTGATCTTTGTGTCAATGCATACACAAGGGAACGAGATAGATCAATCAGAGATGAACTCAAGTGGAGGGGGGAAAAAAGGGGGAATTCCCCAATCCCCGTTATTCTTCACTGTATCTTAGGCAGAAAAAAAGAGCTGTTTCTCTGGTTTTCTTTATGCATGATATACTGAAACAATCGATTCAAAAGTAGTTTAAACAGCTGACAGGGCACATGGAGTGTTCTCAAGAAATCGTTATTTTGGGGTGGAATAGGTCGTGCGGTCGAAGACAAAATGCCTATGACAAACAAAACTTTAGCAGGAAAACTAAACCACTAACCAAGATGGAATTGAATTGCATTATTGATTCCCTCATAGTCTTACAACAACTTAGCATGTTACATACAAAATCATTTGCAATGCTAACCAGGCTTATATAATTGGCTCATATTCTGTGGCCAACTATCTATTGAAAAAGTAGGGTGCCTAATGAACTGATAGGGTTAACGTAGATTAAACAAATTGTTTTCATAATTTCAAAGAACCTCTGCTCGCTCATTGCCCCCGCCCTGTAAGATGTGATTTTATACGGTATTGCTCGTCGTGAGAAACTTCATTTAGTTTATTGAATCTTCGACATTCACCATAGTCTTCCGCCACGTTTCTATTAACGTCGCTACAGCATTACGTATTGAGTCTCTTATCCTGGGTTTGTCCATTATGCCAAGGATGCTTATAGCAATGACATTTCAATTCTGAAATGCTCGATATCTTTTGTGAATTTCTTACACCAAAGTGGTTTTAAACAAATGTTTGATAAGATGCATGTCCTATTTCAAGCTAAGTATTATTTCTGCAGTTATTTCAAACATGGTCCAACACTAAATGTGGTAACATTATATCTTCACTTTTCAAATTCTGTTAAATCAGTACGTTTAATACACTTAACAGAATTGGAGTCATTTCTAGTTGTCATTTGAAATAGTAATCCACTTACGGTCTCACAAAAGTCGTAGTCTTCACCACACAAATGTGAAGACGTCACTTCTGTAATTTCAATATTTTTCTAACCTGGCAAATTGTTGCAAATCTTCATCGTTCTGTAACAGTTGGATATTATTACATAAACCAACAGTATTGACCTACATCAAGTAAAACAGCAGTTAAGTGAAGGGGGCATTGTGCCTCAAACATACACATTTGCTCCAGCTCCCCCCCCCCCCCCACCAAATGTCCAGACGCGCACTTCACCTTTGTTTTTCCTCCCCCA
>JAAAKL020011009.1:0-13013 GCA_010016065.2 Carybdea cf. marsupialis auct. non (Linnaeus, 1758) | reverse complement strand
TTATCGAAGGTAAGGTGCAACAGTTATTAAAGTGTATTTCATATTTTATTTAATATGATGTTAACAGTCAATACAAAGTCCGGCATCTACTAGCCATCATCAACGTTGTGAACTGGATAAAAGGACTGCAGAAACATCCACATATTTTAATCGACGTCTTGTAAATTGTTCTTTTTGTAACATTATGACTTCTACTTGCTTTTACCTGTGAACTCCTTATAATGTGCATAGTAATGATATCAATGCTTGCTCCTAGTAGCCTGTTAGCACTGTAATTTTACTATTCCTTTCATGCCAATGAAACTACATTTCAAAATTGTTTCCAGCTGCAACATCAACGCTGGTATTGGGTCCTGTCACATCATCTACCCGCAGCCCAGTTGTTACCAGCAGTGTTATCGAAGGTAAGGTGCAACAGTTATTAAAGTGTATTTCATATTTTATTTAATATGATGTTAACAGTCAATACAAAAAGTCCGGCATCTACTAGCCATAATCAACGTATTAAAGTATTCCTTTTGTCACATTATGACTTTTCTTTGTTTTTAGCTGTAAAGTAATGATATTGTGCACTGTGATGATATCAATGCTTGCTCCTACTAACCTTTAACCTAAGCGCTTTAATACTGCTACTCTTTTCATGCCAATGACTGTAGTTTTCAAAGTTGTTTTCAGCTTCAACATCAACACTGGTATTGGTTCCTGCAACCTTATCTATCAGCACCCCAGTTTGAGGGTCGCATCTTGCCGTTAGATGTTTTCCTCTTTACTGTCCTTTTACTCGGTTTTTACTCGATAATTATCCTCAAATTTTGATTGTAGCTCTAAGTTTTTCGAAGTTTCTGTATTTCTCTTTCCGTTAAATCAATATGAAATATTGCTGAAATATCGATGAAATAAATTATTTATCTGAATGGATCGTAATAAGGGGACAAATGAAAGTTTTACACAGATTTGACTTTTCGCGTAGCCGATCTAAAGTTAGACTGCCTGATTGGTGTTGTTTTCGACAGTTCAGTGTTTATAGAATTATTTAGTTAATCGAAAAGTTCAAAAGAAACTAACAATTCTTTCTGTCTGCAAAACAACAGTTTTCTTGCTTTTATTGTAACTGGTTCGTGTACGGCCATGTGAAAAGGCAGAACCTGACCTATATTCCGATACGGAAGTGGAACGTTGAACGACATTCGATGCTGTGACCACCGATTGAGAAGATGGGAGCTCAGAGGTAAGGAAGGCAATCTATTGAGGAGCATATACAGCAAATAGAAGTCCTCTGTAAGAGCAAAAATGAAATGTCGACCTCATATGCGTTCAAGGACGGCGTAAGGCAATGATATCTTGTCTCGCCGATGTTCTTTAAATTTATTTAGAATACTCACACAGTCAACAGAGTAACTCGGCTTTGAAGGTATGAATATGAGGGTACAGAACCTCAGCAATATTTTCGTTGCTGATGATATTATTTTGGTTGTGACTTACTGTTGCTCTTACTGTTTAGAGGGGGGGGGGGGTGTTCCAGTAAAGACATCAAGAGGTAAACACAAGCATGGCAAAGTCATGTGGAAGGCATTATTAGAACTGTATTTGACAAATGCAGTGCTGATATTTGAGAAGTGCAGAAACGTAATGCATGGAATCCCAAGAAACTGTTATATACAAGAGTTATTCTTTTTTAAGCTAAAACCAAAGGTTTTTTATACTATTTGGCTCGGAAATAAACGTCGAAATGATATGAAAACTTACTGCTTTATAGTGTCTCACTGATGCAGGTACACAAGTGGTAAGAAATCTATCAATATACAGTAAACCCCAGTTTTCCGGATCATGCTTTATCCGGAAAACCTCACATTCGGAATCCATTGCAAATCCCCTTTAAATTCACGTTCATAAAACAAAGAAATTACTATTTTCATTTGGGCTCGGATAATCAGAAAGCCTGTGACATCCGGACGGTTTTTTTGCGATCCCTACGCGAATATTTACCCCGTTTATCCAGAGTTGCTCTAATTTGTGCATATCAGAAATGTTCTCGAAAGCTGTCATCAATTTGAAACGTCCACATGATTGTACACATCAGAAATATTCTCGAAAACTATCATCATCAATTTAAAACGTCCACACGTTTGTGCACATCAGAAATATTCTCGAAACCATCATCATTAGTTTTGAACGTCTCACACATGTACAAAATAGACATTTTAAAAATAGACGCTGAAAATTATATTGTTGATTCGCATGTTGTTTTTCTTTTCTGGAAATGATCGTGGTGTGCAGTATCCCAGGCTGTAAACAAATCAATTTAGACCTGTATTAACTACTGTAAGCAATATTCACAAATTGTGCATGGAAAATAAAACAAATCGACTCCACCAATTTATTGGACTCCAGCACCTACAAATCGAAACAGGAGAATAGGACCAAATGTGTTTCATAAGAATTCAAGCTTTTTATGAATGAAAAAAGGGTTCCAACCGCCTCTAACAAGCATATTTTTATCTCTTAATGCTCGCAATGATATGAGAAAACAATTCCAATTGTATTAAAATAGTTCTTCTTTGTAAGCATTTTTGCCCCTCATATCCGGACCCTCTCGCATCCGGATCCTTTTTCCTGGTCCCCTTACAGTTCGGAAAAACGGGGATTTACTGTACTTTGGTTTGCGTACTGATCAAAAGGAGCAACAAACAAACATACGTATTTGCCACACTGGTGTATGAAATCGTAATTGGAAAGGTTTCTTCCTCTGTTAGATATTGACGAATGTCAGTCCAGCCATGGTTGCCATGCGAATGCAGATTGCATTAATTCACCCGGGAGCTACTCGTGCAGGTGCAAAACTGGTTATACTGGAAATGGATTCCGCTGCTTGGGTATGGTGAACACTCACCCGTTTTGTGAATGTTGCTCTCCATGGTAAAGTCTTTCCTGTAGTTTTCATTGTGGTCTTTAACGATTATGTTTTGATGCATGCTGCGTTTTCATTTACAAAATGCCTTTGCCTGATAAGGATAAAGGTAAATCATGTGTGCAATTTTATGTTCATCAGTAAAAATCATATTGAACTTTGATCTTGTATCAAATAACCAGTGACAGTTAAAGTCGTAGATGCTTGATGCTTGAAGATTGAATCAGTGGGAATAGAGGGCAAAAGGGACAGGAAATAAACAACAAAGTTTAAACGAATTCTCTATCGCCTATTATGAGAAAGCAATTACATTAAGCATTTACACACTTTTAGCAAAACTGTGGAGTGGCGCTGCAAGTTTGTCAAAACCTTGTAAGAGGATTAATGTCAGGGATATGTACAGCTAAGGAGTGTACAGTTGTAGCGTTTTATGTGCTGCTTTCTCTAATGTTGATAGACAAAATAAAAAATTCGCTCTCGGAATTGCCATCGCTACAAACGTCCCCGATCTCCCGACCATAAATTGATCAGCATTTCCTCCAACCTCCAGAATCTAGTTATGAAATAGTAAAAGGATAAATATGCAGCACATACAATTGATGTTTCAATACTCGACCAATTATCGTTACTGTACTGTCAAGTACTTTTTAGATATCGATTAGTGTGGAGATCCTACCTTTTAGATACTCTGCTTCTTATTATTATCTTATCACATACTTTTTAGACATCGATGAGTGTCCAGATCCTGCTTTGAATAACTGCTCATCTAATGCCCAATGTACAAATTCCGAGGGCTCTTTTTCATGTTCATGCAAAACTGGTTTCACTGGGAATGGAGTAACTTGCACTGGTGAGTGATTGTTTCGATTTTTTGTATCTAGTCTATCAGTAAAGTGGTTTTGAACTATTATAGGAACCTCCCAGATTAACATGCAGCGCTTAAAGGCGACTTACTATGTGTACAAGAAACTAATTTATAGAGGCTTGATTTGTATAATCTTTGGCAGTTTTCTTAGATAAGGGGCAATTACTCGCCTATTTATTTACAATAACCTGTAACTAGTGCTTGTCTTCTAAAGCAAATGACAAAGACAAATCACGTTAGGGAGATGTTATAAACTGCATGTCAAATAAGGCATTTTTGTTGCTACCAATAACAATGTTAACATAGTATTACCTGTGCCATGGACGAATGGTCGGCTTCTAAACCGTCTTCCTAACTTTTGGTAAAGAAGATGTCATTTCAGCCAGCAGGATTGTAAGCAAAACCTGTAAAAGGGGCGGATCTGTTTCCCTAATGCCAACATTAGCTCTGATCCATCTATACGGCTGCAGTTCTGACAGAAAGCAATAATTCTTTTCGACTGCCATCATAATTGCAGAGTGTCACGAGTTCTCTCCAAGAGATTTTGCCCCTGTGCGAGGCAATATCGCACCTTTTGTACCGCCTCATAGGTTTTAGTATAGATATAGAAAACTGGAAAAAGCAAGTATAGAAAACTTTGCTCTTTGTGAAGTGCGACGGCCCGGGGTAGGGAACATTGTAAAGAGAACTAACTTCGTATTAGGGTGGGGATGGGAATCGAGGTGCAGGCGTTGGCTTTGCTATTTGCAAAAACATTAACCATTCTTGTAAGTGATCCAACACCAATAAGCAGCACACTAATGGGAATTCGTCCATTTCTTAATAGTAAGAATAAACCTGACTCAAATTAAAGTTTAATCGCCAACCTTACAAAGGCTACCAGAGAACAAACTTATTTCCATAGAAACGCGGTAGCTAGTTATTTTTGCTTTAGATGGCCTCTGATAATTGCAAAATTATGCATCGCGGCCATATGTTCTTATCAGGCATGGCTTTGGAAATCTGTGTTCTAACTGCCTCATGCTCCGTCGTCCAACTGATCATCTCGGATACGTTATTCTATTGAAATGACAGCCAGGAGAGAACTGCAAGATCCTTTCTCGAAGCCATTGGCACTGTTTTCGCAATCAAGCTGCAAGACTGTGTACTATAGAAACAATGTTTAATCAACCGGAAGATTTCTTAACAGACCATGAGCAACTACGTTTCCTCTGAAAGGAAAGAGAAAATGCCTTTGAAAAGCTTCGTATGGATCTTGACGAGCGCAAGAAAGCAGCACTTAAGCTGCTTTTAGACGACGAGTTCCCATGTTGTAAGATATGCCTTACAGAAGTTAGCAAACGTCTACAAGATGCAACTATAGAGAGCTCTACAGAGAATTCTACGGCGCTTCAAATTTTGTTTATGAAAGTAGAAGCCGAACCCCTCGTGCAGTAAAATCTAATGCCCTGATGGTGCCAAGAACAGATGAGCGTAACCCTTTCAAAGTTTGTTAAATAAGCCATCTAATGTAGATATGAAGATCAATATGTAGCGCCCTGCCTTACAATCGGATCGTCCAAAAGAGCGATAGGGGTTAGATTAAGTTCTTACAACCACCCTGTAAGCCCTCGAAGCTTATGGTATCCTACCTACGTCTTAACCTGACTCATATCGTTTTGGCACTTATTCCTACTGACTGAATCAGCGTAATCATCGCAACTTTGTTGTCAAGCTATTGTACAAATTATGCGAGGATGTTCCTACTGAGTTTCATTCGCTTGGTCTTTTCTTATATCGTACTTAAAACACTACAATTTTTAAACTGATTGCATATGTCCTCGGCCTCATTCTGGATATTGTAAGCGAGTAGACACAATAAGTTTATGTTTTAGTCTTCATCAGCTGATGAAAAGAGCAAGGGATCAGCGTAAACTTCTCCTTATAGCTGTGAAGAATTTGCCAAAGAGAAAGCCAGGGTCAGCGCAGGAGTCTGAAATTGGAATTACTTGTAAACTTTGATGTCCATCAAAGTTTGTGATAAAAATCAAGATGTAGACGGTAGGATATCATCGACGATGAGTTTATATAGACAATTCTGTATGATATTGGCAAAGATGTTAAACATTCTTTCAGCATACAAGAATAAGGCGCCGGTAAGATGTTGATCTATTTGATTAACGTAGCTCTACAAAATTGCTCATTGTCACAGATTTTATAAAGGAAGGTCATGTGCCTTGGCAGCAAAAAGGACGTTCTCTTAGACAGTCTAAAGCTTCTCTATGCTTACGGTTGTAAGTATCTTGGTAGTTTTCTTTTAAAGAGGCGGTTCAATAGACGATGAACTTTTAAAGAGCTCTTAAAGAGCAAGAGATATCAAAATCATATGTCACACCTTCTTGCAACAACTCGTTAGAATGGCCCTATTAAATGAAGAAGTGTATGATGCCAGGTTGAAGGACATTGCCCTATGAATTATTCCAAAAAGGTCAATGAACACTATGAAGTATGTAGTGAAATACAAATGAATATAACATAACAATTATATCATCATACCATTCTACCTGGAGTTTGCCAAAATAATTATGTAGCATTTGTATTTCGTTGTAACTTGAGTACGTTTTTTCCACGTTTTCCTTGGTTAAGATGCATGAATATCCCCCTGAAATAACTTGAAAGGTACAAAATCTATTGAGCACAAACTGTTTAAATTGGGGCACTCGTTAGACTTCTTTGCTGTTCAAATGTGTAAATATGGGATTAAATGTGCGAACGTCGGCGTGCTTAACTTATAATTAATAAGGCTTTTGTTTCGGGAGTATAAGATTGAACTTTATTTGGCATTAGTATTTAAAGTACCACATTAGTGCTTGAGAATGACTGATGACATAAAAACAACGTCAAAAAAGATCATAAAAAGTGTCACAGAATTAGCATTCAAGTCACGTCGTGAGAGGAAAAAGTAGAGAATTAAGTATTTGCAAACTTTTTTGCCAGCGTAAGGCAAAAATTTGTTTGTGTAGTCATAAACATTTGCCGATTAACTTCAGATTGAGGATGCCATATCGGAGCGACGTTTTAGGTCACAGTAAGTATAGCTATAATGCGGATGATGACCATCATCACGGTCAACATATCTTTCATCGTTATCAACACAATTTTACTGTAATTAAGATCGAGATCGTCAGTTGCATTATGGTAATCATCAGTATCATCGTTATTAACATTTTAATCTCCTCTCATAGTATTTTCCCTCTTAACAGTAACTGATGTGAAACTTTCCGATAGAAACATCCATGAACCCCATCTTGTACGACCAAAGACCAAAATAAAATATTTATGTTTAGATAGAAAGAGATAGAGATGGGTAGCCTGTCTCCCTCCTTGCCCAGTAATGCATCGTTGTGATTTCTCTTCTCCTACTATAACTGTTGCGCTGGTCTATGTAGAGCCTCATCATCTGTCTTATACAGTTCCAATTGACCAATATTACAGAGAGAACATTCAACGTTTTATGCGTTCTACACTCTATAGAATATATTTGATACCTACAGGCTCATCTACACCTTATTGTTGCCTCCTACTGATCAATGATATAGCATTTGCATCAAAATCTATTTTTGTTAACATATTCTAATGCTTCTTTCTGTCACATTTTTGGATGCACCGAGATGGCTTGTAATGCTTCCACTATAATATTTGAATATTCATATATTGATATCTAATATGATATTGATAATTATACGTTAATAAATTTTAAGCTGCTCCAGAATGGTACTTAGGTGTTCTTGGTCTAATATATTCTACACTTAGATAGATATCAATGGTAAAGTAGATTTTGTTTTTCTTAACACATAGATATCAATGAGTGTTCTCCAGTTAAACCATGCAGTCAAATATGTACAAATACGGCTGGAAGTTTCATGTGCTCTTGTCGCACTGGATATCGCCTCTCTGGAAAAATCAACTGTCAGGATATCGACGAGTGCACGCAAGGATCTGATAACTGCCACAAGAATGCAGATTGTATTAACCTCGTTGGAAGTTTCAACTGCTCCTGTAACTCCACTGGGTTTTTTGGTTACGAAGGAAACGGTACTTACTGCAAAGGTAAGAGTGTGCTGATTTTAAGAAGTCTAAATAAACAATATCTGCTTCCTGGCCTCTGCCCAGTTTTGTTTAAACTAGGTATTCTTTCTCCGTGATGTGAAGTTGCTGCTATTAAACAGGATGGATACTAAAACCCTAGAAAGTGAAAACGAGAATCTATCTACCTATCCTACCTATCTACCTATCCTTAAGAGTACTTGGCATCCCCCTCCTCCTTACCTCTTTCTTTCCGCTACCACGTAGAGGTTACGCCAAAGGTAGCGGCGGGAAATGTAGCGGCTACTTTTTCCGCCTAATGGAAACAGCTTCAGAGTTGACTTACTGTTGGCAATCTAGTTATTGTCTGCCAACTACATTCTGTCCAGTTCTATTTCTACTTTGTGCTCATTTTCCTTGATACAAAATGTCGATATTAGAAACAATGCATACTTAAACAAGAGAGACCAAAAGTGAGGGTTCAGAGACAACTGACTCCTCTGTCCATTACCAAAGATGTTCAAAAATATCATCTCTTATGTCATTCAAGTAAGCAGACACACAGCCAGGATCTTAGGGTTTTATGTGGATGGGGCAAATATTATTTTGCGTTAGTAAATTTGGTTTTAGGTACCAAAGTTTATTGAACAAAAGGGCAGCTTTTTCTTTCATGAATAGAGGCATTATAAGGGTAGGTGTCCCTGTGCTTCCTCTCGGCTATCTAATAGACTATGATAATTATAATCAAAGCACGCCCCTCTTATTGTGATTATCTCATCCTTTCTATGTTAGCTGAAGACTCGTTTCGATACTGTATCGTTGGAACGTTTAATGGTGCAATCTTCCCTAAAGGGAAGAAAAACCCTACTTAGTTCTTTTTACGTGTTGATAGGGCTATGTTATAATTTATCTGTCATTTCGTCCCTGATTAAGTACGACAGAGAACTTGTGACTACAATTTGCACTCTCTTTAAAGCTTTAGATAGAATGGGAGAGAGTGAAGAAAGTAAATTGGCTGTATGGTTCTGAAGGTAATAGACACTAGACTTGACTTCAATAGTTGTAGTTGTTCATGCCTGCCTATCTTTTCTATTGTTAACGGTTATTGCTTCAGGTTTATGACTAACATTTGCGACCATTTTTAACCTGCTCTAGGCCATCTTTGCAAATTTCCAAAGTTTAATTTTTTTATCTTGATTACTTCTGCAGAAAAGCGCTTTGTCTCTTACGAAAGCAACGATTTTTTTACGAACACGGATGATGGTTGCAGATTGCTAAATTTCCAGCAAGGCATGCCTATTGGAACTAGATCGGAGCTTCTATTTTATGTAAGTAACAGATTTGAAATGTTTAACACCTCTTTTTCCCAGTCTCAATCGCTGATAGAGTTGGCATTTTACATATTTCTAGACATCAAAGATTCTTGAACATCTGATTGCTCTTTTGCGAAAATTGCCAAAGGGAATCAATTCATTGTTGTACATTATAGGATGTCGCAGTTGTAAATCTTGTTTTCCTTTTTCGCCTTCTAAGAATTCAGTTACTTAGATTAAAAGGTAGTGTAGGACAAGGTTTTGTGAGTATTAGCTCATTGGCCTTATTCTCTAATAGTAGTCAGCAATTTACGGAGGTAATAAGTTTTGAATGTAAGTAAGGTGATAAGCTAGGGGGTGATTTTTGAGTAGTTTGCTAAGGACACTACTTGCTATGGTTGAAACGTTTTGATCTGTTCTTTTTCTTGGGTCAATACAATACATGTGTAGTTGTGAAATAAATATACTACTTGTAATTGTGACTTTTACAGGTGTAAAATGATACAAACTAGTTTATCGCATTGCTGTCCATAGTTACTTTTAAAAATATGCTCCCCTGACATTCCCAGGTCCTGTTATTGCTTCGAAAGTAAAATAAAATTTTGTATATGCACTTTTTAAAGTCCCTTTAATAAACTCCTTAGTAACGTGAACAAGTGCGCCAGTCAGTATTTCAATTATCTTCTTCATTCTCTAGTTCCGATAATGAACCACAAAAATTCCACCCAGCGCACAAACACCTCCGATCCAAGAAGGAGTCATAAGATCTATTTTCTCTATATATTCTTGACGATTATTTATCCTAACGATACATTTACCGAGGTTAGGCTGAACTATAACCTTACTTTCTAACCCGACTTTCGTCGATTCTATTTTTATTTGACACAAGGATCGTATAAGAATATTCTAGAATGAATATTCTAGAGTCTTAATTGGTAAGCTGAAAAATAAACATATGTCTTAAAAATATACAATACCATTATATGATTATGTGAAAGAAAACGCTTAGATCATCCTGACTTCACAAATGCTGAGCACACACGTTGGTTTGTTGATATCGGTCATCAATGAACCATGCTCTGGTATGGTAATCTGACTAATTCGTGACGATAACTGTTAAAGCAAATATTGGCTTAAAAGCCCATTTAAATCATTTTTGCTCATTGATGCTGACTGAATTCCTTTGTTACGTGGTATGACACAGCACTCGTCTCGTGAGCTTGGTAATCATGACTCGGATTTCTTTGTAAATTATTTTAAGAGTCCCAAAATTACTGGTAAAACCTAACGTTTAACAAAACGATCTTCCCGATAGTCCCTTCAAAATAACGTCATTTGCCCATTATCCATCGATATGCAAATGCAGTCTCTTTACATCCCGGTATTTTTCCACTTTTCCTTGAGGGAATCAATGTCTTGTGACAGTGACAACAAGCCCCCCCAGAGTTCAAGGATCATTTGTAATATCCTTGCTGTGTGGAGTAAAACGGTTGACTGCATCCGGTCAATAGATATTTTATCGTCAATTTGCCTCAATCTCTTTTGTAATGATTTGGATATTGTTCCTTGTGTTCCTTTTACAATTGGAACAACTGAGGTTTCTACTTTCCAAATTTTTTGTAGTTCACGTTTAAGATACTGGTATTTTTTTCTTGATATTTTTAAAATTAACACAATGATCACTAAGCACAGCAAAATCTATAATCTGACAGGTCTTTTATTTCTTGTGGATCACCAACATGTGTTGACGTCTTAACTGTATTACATATGTTTGAACCCTAAAACCCTATAAAATTTTAAAATCATAGTTTTCAATCACGCTTTTAGGTTCATGTTCGTACCATTTGTCCCCAAAATCAAAAGTTTTCTTTTTAAATAATTCCTAGAGAACATCTTGACCCACCTATTCATGCCATCTCTCATACTCTTTTCGTACAAGTTTTGGGCATTCACCGGCAAAATGATTTATCGCTTCGCTCATGGCACACTCGGTATGAACTGTCTTCCTGTGTTTTATCGATACATGCCTTGATTGCATTCCTACCCATGGCTTGATCTTGAGCAGTCATGATCAACTATTCTGTTTCCCGTTTCAAATGGCCGTTTTTAACCTATGCCCTGGACCTGCAACTCCTTCAGTAGATCTAAGAAATTGCCCTTGTAAAGCTTAACTATGCATGCTTTATTCCTAAACCTTTCTCTTTCCTGATCATTTTCCACTTCGTCTGCCGTGCAGATACCACATGCACATGCCACTTGCTATCACCTTCTATTTAAACTTTATACACAATGCGCAAGATCCTTGCTATTCTGTCGTTTGTATATTGTAATGTTTGTATGGTCTTTGTTGCAACATTTTGCATTCAAATAAGACATGTGCTACAGTCACATCTCGTTCTTTACAAAATCGACACTTTTCATCAATCTGCTCATTGGCAATAGCCTTTCTAGTGTATCTTGTTCGCACTGCTTTTTCCTGAACAGCCATTGACAAACCTTTGGTTTCTTCATTCATACCACTCTTCCTTAACCGGTCACAAAATCTCTCATCCCTTCATTATTCGGTAGCTCTATTAATCTGTCCATGAAGTTTTTTTCTGATAGATTTTTCTTTTCTCGCTAGTTAGATAATCTCTTTAGGCCATTTGTCTTACTCAAGCCCTTTTGTACAAAAACAGTCCAATCCTAAGGTCATCCACGATGATACAGTACCGTCTTCAATTGATTTATTTCAGTTGTCAGTCCCACAGTCAATCCCTTCTTCTTTATTATCATAATTATTATTATTATTATTATTATTATCATTCTTCTTCAATAAAGCTACTACAAGAAAATAGCCCTAAAATATATAACTACCAAATTTGTTCCTTCCTGTAAAACAAATTCACACTGGGCACAGTCGCTATTGTACCAAGAATAGAATCATTCATTTGTGTCTTGAATGAGACCAGATAGTACCTTTCTGACTGTGGTCTCACTGTCCATTAGGATGGTTTTCTGCATTTCGTAGATAGTCCTCTGTACCGTCTCGTTATTGTTGAGAATCCTTCTAATATCTTTCGCAATTTGACGCATTCCACCACCAATGGCACTGATTATGAAGGGCACAACCATAACGTTGAAGCCCACACGTCTCTCTCTTTTTTCGAAGGCGAGTTACCTGTACTTTGTTAATTTTCCAACCGATTTGCTGCAATATTTTGTTTTTATTATTAGTATTATTATTATTATTTTTTTTATTATATTACTCTTTGATATCTGTTGCGTTCTCATACAGGTAGCCGGATCTCACGAAGAGAGCTAAGGCTACGTATGTTAAATTGGTGTTGATGTTAAAGTTCTTTTGCTTAGCAAAATTTACTGAGGAAGGAAAGAAAAATATATGTAGAAGCATAAAAGGAAAAGGAGAGTTAAGTGGAATCCGAAGGTTGCAAATCACATTGACAAAGTTCGTCTTAAGATGCGGGCGGTACTTGTTAGAACAATTTTTCTGCATTTCGGAAAGATCAGTTCTCCCTGGTATCTCTTCTAGATGATGCTCCATGTCTTTCTTAATCATCCCCAATGCTCCAACAACCACTGGAACTACCGCAGTCTTCTTGTGCAATTTTAGTCTCAAGATCTTTGTATTTAGACAGCTTTTCGAATTCCTTAACAGATATATTCCTAACAGAGGGGACAGTCATGTTGATTGATAAACAGGTCTTATCCTTCTTGTTTTTGACAACTATATCTGGTCTATTAGCATCAATAGTCCTGTCGGTGTGAATGCTAAAATCCCATAGTATTGTTATGTCACCTATTTCTGTTACTGGCTCTGGATGGTGTTCATACCAGTTTTCACAGGTTTCTCTTCCGTAAT